>QGSO01000231.1:638706-827710 GCA_011037825.1 Carya cathayensis | reverse complement strand
ATATATATATATATATATATATATATATAGATGAAGAAAGACGCAATGTGTTCAAATTCTAATTAAAATCAAAGTGGACACATTAATGTAAAAACTTAATTCCATCAATATTTGACAGACTAATTATAACTACAAGCAACTATGAGCAAGGTGCCTTGGATAGGAATTATAGATCGAATATCTCGTTTTATTTGATGTAAGAGATCAAAAGGCTTGTAATAAGAGATGATATTCCAACCACTAAATCGTAGGATATTATGTAAGATAAATCAAATTCCACTTTAGTGGTTGGAATATCATCTCTTATTACAAGTCTTTTGATCTCTTACATCAAATAATTGTGGGTCATGTGATTGGGCAAGAAGTCTAGTGGGGAACATTAATGCATTCTCATTTCGACCCAAGAAAATGCTTTGTTTTATATATAGAATCATGCATAGATGTCCAAAGAAAAAGGTAACCGCCGATCAGATCGGCATATATCAATGACCTTTTTCTATAGGATAGTACGTAGTTATTATCTTGATTATTTGTCTTCGAGATTTTTGTCGACGTACTTGTAATATTATTATTTTTATATATTGGAGAGGAGGTCGAGTCCAAAACCTCCATTTTGGAAACTTGGGTGTTATGCCATTGTGGCCTTTGGCATTACTTATAATATTATTAGTTTAGTTTAGAACAGCTAATAATTTCATATCGCTTTGCTTGGTCCCTAGCCAATTAGGCCGGGACGTCTCTTAATTTTGGCTAATTCACGTCAGACTAAAATTGAACTGGTCATGACTGTTTAATGCGGATGGTAAGTACGCATGCGCATGGCTTCCCATGCTTCACATAATTAAGCTGCGAAAATTGTCGCATATTTCATGCACCATACACGTTAAATGTGTGTGTATGTATATATATACACACTTAGTCACGTATGCTGCCTCTTGGTCATGATGATGCTCTTACTCGGATTTATGGTACTTTTGTTTTGCGTTTCTTTTTCATGTGATATTGCTTTCTTGTGTACGACGTCACTACGTACGTACATATTTGAAACGCCATCCAGCATTGCACTTTTGACCTATATATGGTCAATATATAATCATGACTAGTGAAGGTCGATCGGAATTATATCTGGGTCAGGACCTGGGGAGACGGCTGCTTTACACTTTAACTCTTCCGTACCCTAATTTCCCAATCGGCAATCACTCTCCACTCGCACGAGAATTTCGTATAAGTTATCAAATTCATCTCAATTTATTTTATTTAATTATTATAATTTTTTAAACTTTTAACATAAAATATAATAAATAATTTAATTTTTTAAATCTTAAAATAATAATAATATAAATAATAATTTTTTAATAATATTTTATAATTTTCATCTCTGCTCAACTCATCATTTCAAATAATAGATATCATGTCGACCTTCAATTGCATACATCTCGGTTAACGTCGATCGAAGTACGCTAGCTTCAACAATTATATATATTAATATTAATATAACCAAAGTGATGATTCTTTTTTCACTTTTTCAACCTTTCAGGCCCATCATGTAGGTAAATGGTACTCGTGATGATCAGTTTAAAAACACAAGAAACATATAGTAAATTAAAATTAAAAAACGGTGCTGCGCTGCGCTCATGTGTTTTAATTTTTTTCCTTTGGTACTGCTGGGACTGTAGCAGTAGTACCATACATCGCACGCATTGTGGACAAAAAATATATATAGGTACGTAGCTAGGTTCAATCCCGTTCTTCGGAATTTGCTTAATCTTTAGCTATTATCGGTGTTAATATTTATATAACAGAACGTTTGAAAGTTTCTTCTTCTTCTTCTTCTTTTTTAATTTTTTATTGGAGAAGTTTCACAATTCAATTTTGCTCGACTATTCCAGATCACACACAAGACACACAAAATGACATTTTTGACCGGTGGAATTAGAGTACTCTGCCAAAGGCCAGCTATAATATTATTTTGAGGCCAGGGGGACCCTTAATTTCTCCGTCATGTGTGTTGCATGATGGATTATTGACCTCAATGTTCTTGCCCTAATGTTGAACGCCATCGAATCACACTTGTTAATTAACTAGCATGCATACAGCATTGCTTTGTAGCCGAATGTTGCATTATTTATATATAATTTCGGGCAGTATCGTGGGAACATTGTGTTATGATTGTATCTGGCTAGCTAGCTTCTAATTATGTGACAAAGAACGTCGCTTCGATACTCTTTCACGCTACAATAAAACAGATTATATATACATTAATTCAATCACCTAATGCGCGCGATCCTTACAAAACATGATAGATAGGTAATAATTAATCAAATTAACAATCTATTTCATTAGCTAAGATTCTCTCAAAGATCGTTTATATATATGGTCTCCTCAGAGATCGATTATCATGCATGAGTACCTACCACTACTTTCATTAATAGTTCTAAGACGTACAATCTATCCAGTCTCTTCCATGAAAAACTATTCCAATGGTAGCGTTTTTTGTTGGGTAGTCAGACTACAATCAAATCTCTCCTTTGTCTTTTTGAAGATTTAGAATGCAACTAATTACGTTGAAAAGCTGGAGTACCGAGTACTTATAATTGATTTTGGACTTTTAATCATCCCAAATATATATATATATATATACACATACGTACTTCTTGTACGATTATATATACAGGAATATAAGGCCGTTTCAATATATCAGGAAATTACTAATTAATTCGATATAAACATGTTATTTCTTTAGGGTGATCTATATATCATTAGGATGAAGATATTTATAATTATAGGGTGATTTGTGTTTGAAATGACCTGCGCGCCCTAGCTACCCAAAAAAAAAAAAGGAAATATTCTGGATGCATCCGGTAGTAGTACTACTTATTCATCTTTTTCTAAATGAATTTGTTTTCGATCTCAAAAAGAAAGCATCTAATGTCAAACTAGTTGCCCGTCAAATGAGGTAGCTGGGGGCGCTTAATTCAAAGAAAAACAAAACACAAAAAATTGTTGTAGATTAATTATAGGTTGATCGATCAGGAATATCCAATTTAATGCTTGTTAGCTAGGCTTACATTAATATACGTGATATTTGAAATCCATCCAGCTTGTTGATCATTTTGTCAACCAAACTTTTTTGTGGACAAAAACTTGCATCGTGTTTACATATGACTATCATGAGTTTGATGATCAATGGCCTGCTCAGCACCCATCTCATGATTTCTTGCGGCTAATTAAGTACATACACTGATCATTAGCTGTACGCGCGTCTGAAACTTTTACAAGTGGCCGTTAACTTGTAGTTGGGGACAATTAAATAATTTTATGATCTCTAATTTATAGACGAGAGGAGTAATGGATCGAGAGGACTTAAACAGTAGTAGTGTAGATGGTGCATTATGCATATATGGGGCTAGAAGCCTACAACTTATTTTTCCAATTAAATTCATGCATATCTATATATATACCAATTCAAACTAAAGATCTGAAGATAGATCAAAATTAATTAAAGCCTATCTAGATGGAAACCGACAAATCAAAGCTTTGGATCAAGGAAAATCTACTGGCCGGCCTGTTCTAAATTTTTTTGAATAGCTTTTATTATAGTCTTAATTGCTTTTCATTTTTTCCTTCTTTTTTCTTCGTGCGAATTCATGGGCTGTATATACATGAGCCTGATCTGCTTACTAGCTATAAGGAAGGTGCAGGTCACCTGTATATATTTGCTGAAGTCAATATATACGCTATTTTTGTTACACGATTATCATTAATATATATAGGTAATCTACCTGTCTTAAGAAGTTTCACAGCACCCATTATCAACAAAAGTGAGAATGCCCACTAGCTAGCTAGCAGCTTTGAGCCGCAACATAAGTAAATAAAATAGTTTCGTAAAAGTTCCATGTCAATTACATATAGAGAAGTCAGTACATGTACATGTGCTCTAAGTTTAATTACTACTGTTCTGGAAAAAAAAGGGGGGGCTGTAGCGCTAGTTCCAACTCAAACCATATGTATATGAAGTAGTTTCCACCTCAATCGACATAGCAGTCAGTAACATCTGCTCTTAGTTTAGTGTTCAGAAATGGAAAAGAGGGAGGGAGCGGGGGATTGAAAACGTTTAAGAAGGACTAGAAGTACTTGATCCACACCTTACCATTCAATATATTGCAGTCGTGTATAAAGGGCGCATGACTAACGATCCCTAGTTGATATTGTTGCATACATTTTGCTGTGTTTCTATGTATGTAGAGATCACTCTGCAGGCTTCTCATGCTGCTGAATAATTTACACTCTTCTCATAATCCAAGTGATACAAAAAACGAGTCCAGGTGCGCTCTTTTACGGAAAATGGGCCTCAAGATGTTGCAATGATCAGCTCGGCTCGTTAATTTTAGCAGCGCTCCAATATCTTGGGCTAAGTAAAGCGGGCATTTTGCGTGCTTAGCTTAGCCCAGTGGCGAATACCGCCCGTGATTCGAGACACCGAGGAGTACTGGGTTTTGGGTTTTTGAATGAAGAAAATGAAAACAAACTAGAAGTAAAACAAGAGGATCAGATAAAACATAAAATGAGATAAATGGTATTTGTGATCTTAAAGTATATAAGTGTTATGTATTCTTTTTAAAAATATTAAATAAATATAAAATGTATATGAAAATTTTAATATTTTAATAATAAATCATACTCTTTTTTAAAAATAGTAGACGACGTTTGCATAACTCATAATTGTATCTAATATTACTTTAAAAATTAACTTATCATAAATATATCTTATGAAAATAAAATTTGTTAATTGATCTCGTTTGTTGTGGTGTATAATATCATAATTTCTATTAATTGTAAATTAAAGTAACATATTTAGTCACACCAATATATTAATTTCACTTTCGTTAAATCTTTTTAAAAGTTTTATATTTATCGAATAAAAAGAATACAAATAAAATACAATAAAGGTTGCATTTTGAGATCAAAGTATCAAACCAATTGCCCCACTAACATTAATATATGTAGGGTGTAAAAAAAAACAAAAACCCCGAAAAACTAGTTGAATCGGACCAGTTGGTTTTTTAACAAAATGATTCTGATGAAATCTAAGAGCATAGAATTATGTGGGCTTCAAGATATGGAATGTGTCCTCTGAAATTTGAGGTTTTAGATTTTACATATGTGAAGAACTGATTTCATGAAGTTTAAGGTTTTAGATTCTGCAGGCTCAATTTGTAGACTTTACAAAATGAATTTGATGAGATTTAAAGGTACAAGTATTGAGTGGAGTGTCCTATTTAGTGAATTTTTTATTTTATTTTATTTTGATATTTTGAGTTATGGGTATTTTCGAGTCTTTGTGGAAATTTTATTTGTTTTATTGAAATATTTCTTTAGTGTCCATGTAGAGAAATATGGATATTTGTGTTGAACAAACAAATAGATTAATCTTTTTATGGAGTCTCTAGATTATATATAATTGTGTTATTTGAGATGATTTTAGGTAACGAGCTAACTTTCCAGACCTTTGAAACTGAGAGGTTACAATAATTGCAGAGAAAATAGAGAGATAGAGACACATAGATTTACGTAATTTGGCGTATTGCTTACATCTATGGAGATTTGAGATGGAAAGAACCCACTATAATATAAACGCTTTATAATATCTCATAGTTTTGCATTCTCACTGTACAATATTGATTGAAAGTCTATCATTTGAAAGTGTCCCCATCATTGATGCTTTGGGCTTGAGGTTGTAGAACATAGAGAAGTTGAAGTTGAAGTCGAAGTCGAAGTCACTCCCTTTAGGCTGCGTTTGGATACTAAGAGTCTCAGTACTTATTATTATTATTTATTACTTTATTATTATTTTTCACTTACGTTTATTACTATTTATTATTTTTTATCTATTTTTTATTATTATTTATTATTTTTTATGTATTTTTTATTTATTTTTTTATTACTATTTACAATTCTTCTCAACACTCAAATTTAGATTTGGATATTGGGTTGAGTTAAATAAAATATTGTTAGAATATTAATTTTAAATATAATGAATGTGTTAAAATTTGAAAAATTTAATTTTTTATTATATTTTATATAAAAATTTAAAAAAGTATATAAAAATTTTAAAAAAATATAACGATAAAATAAGATGAATTGATAATGATTTGGTAAGTAAACGGGGCCAAGTCATTCGGTATAAGGCCCTTTATTCTATGCTCCCTTTGTTTTATATCACATTTTCTCACTTTTACGTCTGCTTTCAACTTTTTAGACACCCTTTCAACTTTTATCCCCTCCTCCTCCTTTTTCTCCCTTCTCTCTCATTCTGTTTTCTTTTAGGAATGACCGGGCTCTTTGATACGTCTTGACTCTTGGAGTCACTAGACTTATGCAAGAAGTATACCAGGCAGATTCCTCGATCCCCCCCAACAACCTCTTTTAAGTTTTTGATTGAAATTGACGGAAAGTTACTATGGAGGGTATTATGTGGCTATTATATATATATTATTTGAAAGAAAAAACCACCAAAATGCTGTAGTCACCGATGCAGTATCCATTCCCACCTTTTATTTTGTTATTTAATAATTAAGAGGATTTTAATAATTTTGTAATTTTATTTATTTTTCTAAATGTATGAAGAATATAAAAAAATGTTTGAAAAGAAAGTAAAATAAAAGAAACATCCTTTGTGACTGTAAGGACGTCGGTAGTAGCAGAAAGTATCCGCGTGGTATAAATGGCCTCGATTCTTACGTTGAGTCGGAGCTCCTAGGGCCTACGTCCCGTCATCATAATTCATAAACGTGACGCTCATCCAAAGAAGAATGAGCTGTTTCCAACTTCCATCCTTATACTTTTACCCCGAACGTCTGGAAAACGTCTAATTACCATTCTGCTCCAATTTTCTCCCAATTAGCTGGCCTTGTAGTTAACGTTACCTTTGAAAGTATTCGCGTGGAATAAATGAACCCGATTCTTACGTTAAGAGTACAACTACTAGCTTGATTTAAAAATTATATGACATATACGTCATATAAAAAATATTTTATTTTATTTGATTATAATAATTTTTTAAAATTTTTATATAAAATATATAAAATAATTTAATTTTTTTTAAAATTTAAAATATTATTATTATTATAAAATAATATTTTATTTTGTTTTAATTCTAATTTATTTTTATTTCAACTCGATACTAACCAGACAATAATTAGAGACTCCTGTAGCCTACGTCCCATCATCGTAATTAACAAACGTGACGCTCAATCCAAAGGACAAATTGGCTACTGAATAATGAGCTGTTTCCAACTCCCAACCATTTTGCATACCTTCGTTTTATACCGTTAGATCATTGTTACCGAATTATCTATATTTAAAATTAAAGTCTATTTTTATCTATTAAAAATAAAAATTACTTGTAATAAATTATCTATAATTAAATATTTTAACTTTAAATTACAATATAAGTAACGAAAAAAAAGTAAATTTGGTAATTACTGTTATGCAAATAAATCTTTATTTTATTATTTTTTAAGTCTTTTTTTTTATAATTATTATTTTTTAATCTTTATTATTTGTTAATCCATAATTTAATTAAAATATGATTACTAATTAACATATAAAATGTAAAATAGTAAAATATGTTAAAATAAAATTAAATAATAATTAAAAAATTAAATATTTTTTTATTTATTAATTATTTATTACTATATAATAAATATAAATGAATAATTCTATTTACAGTTCTCCTCACTTGATGCCTGCATATGTAGACCCTTTATTAAATGAGAAAAATTATCATTTTAAGAGATATATTTTTGTAATTTTAAAAAATTTTAAACATAAAATTGCCTAGACCTGCATTGCAGTTCCCAAATAAGAACTGTATGTAATATTACTTTAAATAAATAGATAATCTAATACAAAAATTTGATATAAATAGTTAAAGTCAAATTTATTTTATATTATTTTATTATTATATAATAAAAAAATAACTATTCCAATGTGAAGATTTATATAAATGAAATAATCAATATATAAATTTATCTTATATTCATCAAAAATATCATTTACATGTACATAATTCATATACATAACCCAATAACAATACCCTTACTCCATCCACCGAACGGCTGGAAAACGTCCATTTTCTATTCTACTCCAATTTTCTCCCAAGCTAGCCTTGTAGCTAACTCATGTCGAGCACTCTCAATACTCTCAATTGCTCAATTATAATAATAAAAAAATGTAAAATATTTAGATAATTGTTTATAAAATGAGCTCTATTAAATTATGTAAAAAAATTTGTGTGTATAAGGCTGAATTATATTATATTGTGAATAAAAATATATTGTAAATATAAAAAATATATATAAATATTACAAATTTATTGATAAAAATGAAATGTTTAGAAAAAATAAAAAATATTATTAAAATGAAATGAAGAAAAAATAGATAATTTGATATATGGTATGTTGTAAAAGTGAATATGTAAAATTTTGATGATGTATTTTAAAGGATAGGATAGAGAATCTATTAGAAGAGATCTTATAACATCTTTATTGGCTTCTGTTGATCCTAAGGTTTCAAGTTTTGTATAATTATATATTTACACATGGATTTTGATGATAACAAATGAATTCAAAGAATAAAGGAGTCTCAAGTTCAAGTTATCTACACAATGGAGTCAAGCACATCAAGAAACCAAGCATGAGCAAGAAGGGAACAAGCTCACGTTAAAGTCATAGAGTAATGTTGTAAATCTATTAAAATTCGAAATTAGGATTAAGGCTCAAAATTAATATTTTATCATAAAGCATTAAAATACATTTTCCACATGTGCATGAATATTTTTGAAAATTAAATTTGAATATTTTGAAAGATAATTGATTGTCATCTTTCACATGTGCATGCCATGATTAAAGGTTTGAACTTTGAAAATATTAAAGATGATTGATTGTCATCTTTCACATGTGCATGTTTTATTTGAATAATTTCAAAAGTGATTGATGCTTTTCTTGACTTATGCAAAAGGAAGATGTCTTTGTTTGAAAAATTTGAAAAGTAAAGTGTGCTCCTTTTGTCATATGCAAAAAGTAAAAGATTAGGTTTGAAATTTTTGAAAAGCAAAGTGTGCTCCTTTTGTCATATGCAAAAAGTAAAAGATTAGGTTTGATTTTTTTGAAAAGCAAAGTGTGCTCCTTTTGTCATATGCAAAAAGTAAAAAGATTAGGTTTGAATTTTTGAAAAGTGAATGATGATGTCTTTGACATGTGAATCTTTTTAAATTTGAATATGAAGTCTCATATGCCTATAAATAGATCATTTGAGAGCTTCACATTCACAACACCAAGAGCATACAACATTCATTCAAAGCTTTCATTCTCTCTTCTCTAAGCATTGAGCCTTAACCCTTGTTCATTTTGAGAGATATAGTTTGTGCTTGTATTGTTCTTATTTCACTCATTGAGGAGTGTTTTCTGATATCCTACCCACTATCAATTCTTGTATCAGTAAAAGGGTGTGTACAACCCTTGTGCGTGTAGAAAGTGTTCTACACAGGGAATCGTTGAATCACCACGTGTAAGGTAATTGCAAGTGTAGAGGGTGTTGTACACGGATCCTTTGTAGCGGTGTTGTTCAAAGGTGTAATAGGTTTCTATCTCCACCTGAAGGAGATTGAATAGTGAATTCGAGGATCCTTAAGGGGTAGCTTGAGCCGAGGACGTAGGCAGTAGGGCCGAACCTCGTTAACATACTGAGTTTGCTTCTCTCTTACCCTTACTCTTTATATTTATTGTTGTTTCATATTTTGTTTATATTTTATATTGTATATTTGATTTATAATTGTTATTTTTTTAAATACAACTCAATTCACCCCCTCTCTTATGTTAGTCATCTGGGCAACAGCTTCATTAAATTTATCTTTAAATTTGGTCAATATTAATACTTTTTTGTATTAGTCTATTTCATTTAAATTCAATTTTGACGTTAGATTAGTTATTCATTCTCTATATAATAAAATATTATTAAATTAATATTTTAAAAAACTTTATTTTTATCACATTTTATTATTCTATCAATTTAACATTATTAATAATTATATTATAATTAAATTAATATTAAAAAAACATATTTTCAAAGGTCATTTAATTTTTTGAAATGAAATTATAGAATATTTTAATATTTTAATTAGTGAAATGAAAGTGTAGGATTGAAAAGGTAATATTTTAATTTTTATTGAATGAAAGCGGTCTGTAGTAAAAATGTAAAATATTTTAGATTTGTCCAATCTAATGTGGGTCTTTTTTACACAAATAATTTAAATTTTGGCTAACATCCTCATTGGCACATGCTCTAAAGAGCATTGTTACTAGATTATGCATATATAAAACACAATTTTGATAAATGTAAGATAAATTTAGATTTTAATTATTCTATTTACATAAATCTCTATATTGAAATAGTTATTTTTTCATTATATAACAATAAAATAATATAAGATGAATTTAACTTTGACTATTTACATCAAATCTCCACATTGAATTATCTATTTATTTATTAAATAGTAATGAGTAATTAATAATTTAAAAAATATTTAATTTTTTAATTATTAATTTATTTTATTTTATCATATATTTTATTATTTAATTTTAAAAAATTGACAGAAATTTGGGCATGTAGATGGAGAAAAAAGAGAGAGTATTATAAAAAATAATAAAATAAGTATTTGATATATATACAATATCTATCAAATTTAGTTTTAATTATGAATTTACTGTAGCTAAAAATTTACTATAGCAAAACTTTAGATAATTCAATATAATGCTTTTTTATGTCATATTATATATTTAAAGATATTTTTTAATGTTTGGCTATTCTATTAACCATGCTTGAAAATTCACCCATACGCTCTAAACATCAATACGGGTTGTTCGTATTACCCAGACGTGATATATATGTATATACACACACACTAGTAGAGGGAATGTACTTTGGACGTTTGCCTATTTGGGACATAATTTATATGATAATTTATATGTAAACATGAAATTTACATGCAAGTTAATATCATATTTAAATATATAATTATAACAGCGAGAAATTTATATAAATTTAAAAGTAAAGAAGTAAACACATTTTATATATAATATTAAGTGAAAAAAAATTTTAAATTTCATTTTTTTATATTTTAAATTATTAATACAATTTTATGTAAAATTGATATATTAAATGAAAAAAATTAAATGAATGCTAATAGCTAAGTAATGAAAACTTTTCATAAACATTATTATTAAATTTGCAATAATTATTAATGCATAAATTAAAAGAAATAAAATTTTAAAACAAAACATTGAAAAAAAAGTAAGATTTTATTTTCTCACTACAAATTTATGAGCAATTATCATATTAATTTTAAAAAAATTTGAACACACTATAGGTTAATAATTAAGTTCAAAATAATTTATAAGATTATCTATTTCTCACATATCAAGCATAATTTTTAATTAAACTAAACAAATAGCCCAATTCAATCAACACAACACAAAACTGTTAAAAAAAATTATTAATTTTGGAATTAATATTAGAGCATAAGTTAAAAAAAAAGTTTTTCAATAATGTAAATTTTATTTTTTTGATATTTTAAATTATTAATATATACAATTCAAATACAGAGAAAAAAAATTAAATAAAATATATATTAGTCAATAGATCTACAAACATGTAACAATAGGTTTTTTTCTTATTTGAAAAAAAACCTGACCCAATGCTCAGCCCGAATTTAACAATAAAGCCCAGCCCACTAACCAGCCCAAAAATAAAAAACGACGTTGTTTTCAGCAAAACAACTCTCAACCCATCTCATTCACATCACAAAACGTCATCGTTTCATAAAATAAAAACCATAACTATAAATAAATGTAAAGTCCCCCCCCCCCCGGCATTCCAAATCCTTCTTACCGCCCCATTCTCTCTCTCTCTCTCTCTCTCTCTCTCTCTCATACCTTTCTTCTTCTCGTTCTTCTGTCTTTTCGCTTCGAATCTATGTTGTCTCTCTTCTCTCATCTACATTGTTTCTATTTCCTCTATTTTTTTAAAACTTTCCAATTTTTTAGTTTCTATGTCTCGGATATGCATGATTTTTTTTTCCTTTTATTCAACGTATATTGCCTTTCAAGTTTTTGTTTCTTTCATTTATTTGTGTTAGGATTTATTTAGTCGTTGGTTTGTGGTTTGATTTTTTTGTTTCTTACTCGTTTGGTTTGACGCTCATTTATTTGTTTGTTTTTTCTGTGTTTAGATCTGTGTTCTTAATCTTTTTATCTTTTACATTCATGTTTATTCTTTGTTTTGTTTGTTCTTACAGGTCTGAACACATCTTCAAAGGTTTGAAGAGATCTGTTTTTAGTTTATTTTCTTGCATTTATTTACAGATCTTAAGATATTTGTTTGTTCTTCTCGTCTCTTCTGTATTCTTCTTCTTGCACAATTTTTTTTTAAATGTTACATTTGTTGTTACACTCATGTAGAAATTTTTTTTTTTCTTTGCATTTCATGTATATTCAATTCTCCTTTTTTTTCCTTGCATTTCAGATATGTAGAATATATTTTTTTTTTTGCGATCTGTGTTGCTAGGGCTTTTTAGTTTTCGGTCCAAGTTTATTTTTTTTTCTTGCGTTTGATTTCTTCCACCTTTTTTTTTCTTGTTCTTTGCCGTTTGATATATATTACCTTTGTATTTTTCACATTTACAAAACAATTTTTTTTTTCTTTCCATTTGTGTTGCTTTTTCTATTTTCCTTTCAAGTGTTTTTTTTTCTTTGTGTTTGATTTTTTTTTATTTTTTTTCTTGTTATTCGGCCTTTTTTTTCACACTAATTGGTTTTTTTTTTATTTTTATTTTTATCTTAGTAGAAATGTTCTTTGGTCGTTTCTCTCTCATAAAGCGCCAGAAAATCACAAGATAAAAGATGGGATTTGTATTTTATTTTTATTTTTATTTTGTTGGGGATATTTTCTGTAAACTACATATGTGAATATGCAAACATCGTTTTTATTCTTTTTTTTTTTTTTTACTGTGATGCATATGCATACGCATATGATGTAATTATATATACTGAAATATTTCATTCATGCAATATCCAAAGAATAAAGAATAAGAAGCATACCTACAATAGTCGAGGTTGACGAGTAGTACGAATTCGAAAGACACGGGAATTTTTTATATTTTATTTTTTTGAGAAAGTGAGAATACAAAACACAAATGAAATGAAATGCAAATATGAAGTTTTAAATTTGTGGCAGACGAAATGATAAGATCTTCAGTGTAAAAAGACAATAATATGTAGATGGTAAAGTAAAACGGCAGTAAGCATAACAAACTAAACAATAGAACGAAGTGGCAAAATTGGAAATAAAATAGAGGAAAGAAAGTCCAGCGGTAAGAATGTGAAAAGACCAAAACCATTGTTGGCAAAAAAAAAGAAAACACTAGAATGAGCATAATTTTCAAATAAAACAAAGGGCAAAATTGGAAGAAAAAGATTTAGATGAAAATACTATTCCAAGCGGATTCGCACTTTATATATAAATATAGATATAGATATAGATAAAGGATAATGGATAAATACATTTTTGACATGGTAAATTATAGTATATATTTTTTGTAAATACATTTTTACACATTTGATCATATATATTTATAGAAAAGTCTATAACTTATATAGACTACAGTTAAATTTAAGACTATACTAGTATGTGTTAATTATTATAAAATAATGTATTTATACTATAATATAAATAGATTAATAATTTAGTACATATAAACATCATATTATTACTAACATAGATAATCCGTAAAATTGAAAAAACCAGATTGGAGCGAATCGAAATTGAAAAAATTAGAAGTTTAGGTTTTAGTGGTGAATCGGTTCAGTATTAGTTCTTGATTTTTTAATACCGGTGTCTACCAGTTTAATTCTAAAAAAATGTATAAAATCAGACTCAACTGGACCCGTTGCTCATAAATATATGTTTTAAAATTCCTATCAAATATATCGACGGGATTGAAAAACAATTTTTTTTTTTAATAAAACAATTTGGAACGGATATTGTCCTCGATATAATCAAGCTTGTTTATGTAGGGATTATGGGCCTCAAACTGAGCACATCTAGTCCGACTTGATATCACGAAGAGAAGGCCTTGGCCCAAGCGATGCACAAGAACCATGCCACATTTAATGTGTAGGCATGATACACGAGTCAAGGATTCCTGCAAAAGATACTGCTACCGACAAAAGATTGTCGCATTAAATGCGATAATGTGTCAGTCTAGACAGACAAGAGCCTAACAACGAAACAGAAATGCTAAAGCTCCGAATTCGGAGCCAAAAAATGTTTCAAAACCTCTCTTTTTTTTTTTCTTCTTCTTCTTCTTCTGCTTATTCTTTTTATTTATTTCATGATTAAATAAATTTTTTTTAGTGATATTGTGAATTTTTTTATTTTTAAACAAATATTTAAGAATATAAAAAAATAAATGAAAAAAAAAGCTTGATTGGGTGAGAATTCGAGTAGCCCCGCTCAACAAGGAAAACATAAAAAGAATAAGGTTAATTTTAAAAAATAAAAAAATGTGTGGTGTAAAGCACGTAGTGTGTGGATTTATGTGTAGCAAAGTTCTGTTTTTAAACTTACTAACTACTATTGCTTTCTTTTCCCCAACGCTTGATATCTTCTGACTTTGACATTGAAGATGCCATGAACACACCCGACCACCGTATTCTTCTCATTTACAAACATTTAGAGGTATTCGAGACTAATAGCTACAAAACAAGCTTTAACATAACCTATGTGAATTTAACAAATCTTTCTTTATGATGAAATTGATAAGGGTAAAAAGAATTTTGATAAGTACACCCATCATATACAACCACCGTGTAATTGCCTAATGTTGGCATAATTTTTGTTATGAAAAAAAAAAGAAGCCATCGCCTGAGACTTTGGGATTTGATGCATGTTGTTTCTTCTCCACTAACTATGCCCACTGTCTCCAAAAGCACCAGAAGCTTCAGTGGCAATATCTATTCCATAGCACAACAATGCCTCAAGAAAATCCCGGCCACCACCAACAAGTTCACCTACAACTGAGATGCCACACCTTTAACAAGAAGTTCAATATCGACAGTCTCGGATCTGGTCATGCCATTGTCCGAGAAGCTCATTTCCAGCGACAAACAATGTGGGCAAGTCCAGTCATGGCCACACATTAAAGGGCTAAGCTAATAAAATATTTGTTAGTATTTTAAAATATAATGTTGTCTTTTGTTGTTTACTCATCTCCTATGTTGTCTTTTGTTGTTTGCTCACCTCCTTACACTGAATGAGAACCAAAGGATGAAAAGGTAATCCTCGCCCTTAAAATTCACATCCTAATTATTTTATTTCTAAAAAAGAATCTATAAAAGTAAGGAGTTATTTCATATTTCAATTTACACCCTACGAAAGAAAAACAATCAAATGCCCATCATCACCAAAGACAAATTATATTATTCCTATTTCTTTCCATGAACTGTTGGTGTTTGGATAGCCAAAGGCAACTTCTGGGCAATCTTCAATGTCCTCTTGTGAAGTTCATCATCTAAAACAGATATCCCATTTCTCCCATAGTCATCATCCACAAATAATGCAATGAAACAAGAGGCACTTGGAGATCATTAGCAATCTCATAAATCATATGAGCTATAACAGAGGACTGTGAATCAATCATTGCCACTACCCCTTTATTGAGTAATTGAAAAGCTGCCAAAGAAAATGGATTCGAAGGGAGGCAGAGGTCTTCTTCAGCTTCGAACACAGATATGAGGGAGAAACGTTCCACTTCGAACATGAAAAATGGAAAAATTACAAAATCGAAGGGAAGAGAGAAAAGGGGATTTCGGGGGAAGACAAAGGGAGAAGGGCGAAAGGGGATTTCGAAATGTTGTGCTTGGCGAAGGGGTGTTTTGGGGAAAATGAAAATTTTCTAAATGGCGCCGTTTACCCTGTGGTTCTTCCAGCCAGTTGTGTTTAGCATTTTTCGGGTAGAAATGGTTGGTTCAGCAGAAATCTCTTCCTGTCCAGCCACCTTGCATGGTGCATATACGTCATTCTCGTTTTCACGAATAATTCATATTTGATAATAAAACATGCATTTGTCCCATTTAACATGCCTAGAAAAAAAGACTTCAAAGTTAAATAAAAACTACCAAGTCAATTATTATTATTATTTTTACATCCATGTCAATTATTTTTTGAAGAGTAGTTCTATAATTTAAATTAAAATATGATGTCCACCATAGGACCACGTTAGATATAAACAACTATTATTATATAAATAAAATTATAATGATACATAACATCCTCTTTTCTATTTACTATAATAAGCGCCTATGCGCTTACTACAGTAAACAATAGTTAAATTGTCGTTCCGTTTCTGTAATTCCATTTTGCACAGTAACATTCCGTTTTTATTTTCGTTAATTTACACAGTAATATAATAATTCGATTCCTGCACAGTAATAAATAGTAAGATAATAATTGATTCCTACACAGTAATGAATAGTAAATTCCTTCACAGTAATGAATAGTAAGATGATAATTCGAAACCTGCACAATAATGAATAGTAAGATAATTATTCGAAATAATAATAAAAAATTCAAAATGCACAGTAAAGATAATAAAAAATTCGATATCGTCGAAAATTTTCGTCAATACACAGTAACAATGCACAGTAATATAATAATTAGATTCCTGCACAGTAATGAATAGTAAGATAATAATTCGAAATAATAATAAAAAATTCAAAATGAATAGTAAAGATAATAAAAAGTTCGAAATCGTCGAAAATTTTCTTCAATACATAGTAACGATGCACAGTAATATAATAATTCGATTCCTACACAGTAATGAATAGTAAGATAATAATTCGAAATAATAATAAAAAATTCAAAATGCACAGTAAAGATAATAAAAATTTTGATATCGTCGAAAACCGTCAACACACAGTAACGATGCACAATAATATAATAATTCGATTCCTGCACAGTAACGATAATAAAAAATTTGAAATGCACAGTAAAGATAATTATTTCTTATTCTTTCTTTCTTTTCTCTTCCCATGCGTTTTTCTTTTCTCTCCCGTGCTTCTTTCTTCTTTTCTCTCTCTTCCCGTGCTCTCCCCTTCTCTTTTCTCCTTCCCGTCTCCCCTACTTCGGCCGGCCATTGCACCCCCGTCCGGTGGAGGTGTCGTACACCACCCACTCAATTTTCTTCCCCTCTCACCGGTGAACATCCCCACCAAGTTTCACCTCCATCCAAGCCACCGTTAGCCACCTACAGCCCATCTAAGCCGCACGGTTTTGAGCCGTTTCCGGCGCCGTCGCACCACCTCCGCCCACCATCTCTTCACAGCTTCTTCCCCTACCTCTTGCCGACCTAACCACCTAATTTCAGCCCCGATCCGTTGCCGAAGCACCATGAGCTCAACTCCGATTTGGCCTTTTTCCGCTTTCACCGCCGTTTCCACCGCCATTTCCACCGCCACCCACAGCCAAAGCTCACTTCCCTTAGCTTCATAAACATCTCAAGGCCAAAGTAAACTTCTTCACCAGAACAACAAAACCACTTTTGCACGTGTGTTTTTTGAAAGAGAAAAAAAAATTAATTTTTTTGGGTGTTGAACATGTATTTTTGTTGTGTATTGACAGATTTATATGTATTTTTGTTGTGTATTGACAGATCTATATCTATGATCAACACACAGGTGACCTTTGCTAAGCTTCTATATGTATTTTTGTTGTGTATTGACAGATCTATATCTATGATCAACACACAGGTGACCTTTGCTAAGCGGAGGAAAGCTGCACGAGTTTTGCTGCAATTCAAGGTATTCACCAGAACAACAAAACCACTTTTGCACATGTATTTTTTGAAAGAGAACAAAAAAAATTGATTTTTTTGGGTGTTGAACATGTATTTTTGTTGTGTATTGACAGATCTATATCTATTCCTTTAGATCTATTAGTTTTCACTTTAAACGTAGAAGTGAATGCAACCCTCATCTGCGCAGAATATGATTTTAGCTACCAAAAATAAAATAGAGCACACAGAATATCTACAAGAAGATAGATACACAATATAAATATTTGTGAGATATTATTTTATTATCTCAAAACAAAATTACAGAAATTTGAGGCTCTTCGCCTCATTCTTCAAACGATCTTGCTCCTCTAAAATTTTCGTGGCATCTCTGTCTAAAGGAGTAGGCAATCTAAAAGAAGAATTAAGCAAAGATTTTAATTTCCTATTCTCTTGCTTTACTGCTTCTATCTTCATTTGAGACTCCTGAAGAAGTCGCTGAAGGATAGAAATTTTCTCATTGAGTTTGTCCAAATCATAAGGTTTGGATTGTGTCGCTGAGAAAATGCATAAATACTTGAACAGTAATGGGTACCGAGATTTACAAGGTCGTAGATAGCTTCAACATCTGACTTATTAGTCAGATCATTATTGTATTGTATTATAGCACCCGTAGTAGAAGCAGGAACAACTGATGAACGAGGTGCGTAATACCTTATATATTAGCCATGAGAAAATTGCTAAGCCATTGCAGAGTCAGAATGCAGAAAGATATTGCAGAATAAGAATACAGTATTATTATAGAAAAGTGAAGAAGATGAGATGCGAATGAAGATGAGCTGAATATCTCTTTTATAGATAAAATTATGACTAAGCACCTCTATTGCTTCACGAGAGATGTAGCATCATAGATCTGCGGCGCCTGATAGCTATAGAAAAGCTGAAAAGGCTTGCGGTGCTTATCTGATCTAAAAAACTGGCCACCGTGCTTGCACGTTCCTATTACCTAGTTACATATAAAATAAGAAAAGGTTTTAACAATCCTAGACCCTGCGTTGACCGAATCAGCAGCACCACACTGACTTGGGGGGCTTAAATTAAATTTACTCTTAACCTCAATTCCTCCTTTGTCCCCACTGGCCCATTCATATCTCAAGTCGCTTCTTTAGCTCTGGACTCAGTTCTGATTTGCTTTCCGATTAGTTGGTGTTTGAAATATGTAAGTGATTAGGGAATTTACCGGATTTGCCTGAAGGTTTAGCATATATTTTTCTTTTAATACCATTTATTAATTTGATTGCATTGTTTGGATTTATATTTGAAGTCGGTGGTTCTGGATTTCATTAACTGAGTTCGTGGTTGCTGGTAGTAATTGATAATCATCCATGTTTTGTTCAAACCGATTAGTTTATGCAACTATGATATGATCCCCGCGAATAACCTCGATTCCCTTCCTTGTTTAGCTTGATTTTGGCTTGATTTTAAAGTTTCCTTGATTGCTAGGCTCAGGCTTGATCTTGTTTCCATACTGATATAGTTTAGCTTCTATAAATTCCCTGTAGAAGCCGTATGTCAAATCATCCCGAAGATTATTTTTCACTCGATTGCTATAAGCAAGTTGTGGAGGCAAGACCCCCTCGAAGTGCTCGACCCGCCCCCTGTTTTTTTTAAGCTTGATAAGAACAAAATATTTATTTATTTTTACTTTTTACATCGTTAATCGTGATGTTATTGTTATTGTTTTATTTGTCCTCCTTTTTCTTTGTGGTTCTACCTCAACTTGGTCAAATTGTGAACGCTTTTGGAGATTTTTTTGGTATATGCTTCTTTATTAGAACCTTTCTAGGGATTATTCTGGCATACGTACTTTCGATTCCAAACTCACTCATTCCGTTGGAGTCATATGGATCACTTGTTGCGTTTGCTTTAGGGGCATCACATGGATCACTTTTGTTAGCTTTATCACATACCAAAGCATTGATTCCAATGTTGCCAGTGCTTTTGGTTTCTATTCTCGCCTTTGTTAAAACATTGTGTTATGTAGTACTTGAGCACTTGTCTATGAACAAGATTCTTGATTAGCTTCTTCAGGACAAACCTAGAAGGCATAAATTTGTCACATGGTTATCACCTTTAGTGGAGGCCACATTTTTTAAAGGGGATGACCTTATATATGATGTTCTTTTGGTTGTTTTCTTTGATGACCACAGACATGGATTCCACTGGCGGTCAAAGTCTCTACCCGTTGCATCGTTGCAAGACTCTTCACCTGGTTTGTGGAAAATTTTCCATTCAATTTTTATTATATATTAGTGTAGAAGATTTATGGTTGTACGCTTGACCCTTGTATGCATTATTTTTGGAGATTATTTATTGTCTTATTTATACCTTAAAAAGCATATAAGTCTTATCAAGCCATGTCTACGTACAGGTAAGGCATGCCCAAGGGATTCACAACGTGGAAGGGGAGAAAAATCATGATGCATACAAATCTTATGGTTTTTTTGATGCACAACTATCTCCTCTTGGCTGGAAGCAGGTAGTTGCTTATTAATCATGTTCTAATTGTTAGTTCATTGCATCTATGTTGTCGATCGATGAAGTATTCTGCTATGGAAACTTTTATATAAGTACTAATTTTTAGGTAGAAAGCCATGGTCATCCTGTATTAACTTTATGGAAAATTCTTCTTAGCATCCTCACACTTCACACACCACATTTATTTTAATTTTTTTTTTATTTTTTCTATAATAAATATGTAGTGTATAGATGATAAATAGAATAATTCAATTAATTTAACAAAAATAAAATAAAATAAAAAATAATAAAAATAAAAAATAATATTTTAATATATAAAATATATGGTGTAGGATGATGGATAGCATTCCTCTAAATTTACGTGCAATGGTCAAATAAAATAAGAATTACTCCGATAAGAAACTGGATAAAACTTGTAACTTTTGTCGCACATAGGCTTGATTTCTAAACTTTCTTGTCCTACATGTATCTTGTACGTATTAGATATCATATTCTCCCATATAATAATAAAAGTGATGCCATGGAATGATTTCGTTGTGCCATGCATGACAGGTTCATAATCTGCGCAAGCATGTTCAAGCGTGTGGGATTTCCAAAAGTATTGACCTAGTAATTGTTTCCCCATTGTTAAGGTAAAAGTCACTGCAATTTTGTGGCCTCCTATTTTTGATTTTTTTTCCCTAATTTTTAATTTTTTTTTATCTGCTTAATGCCGTGCAAATGGTGCAGACCACCTCCACTAAGCTCACCACTGGATTCTGACGCACTGTACAAGCATCATTATTACCGCTAGAATCAAGTGGTGAAGAATTGGTGTGGTTTCAGTGGTCAGCATTTCTAGGGTTAGAGCATTGACAACGGTATAGTTTAAAATGGAATTTCGGTCTTTTGACCATATTATGAACTTCTAAATAGATTAATTTACGTTGAACTAGCTATTTTTAAGTTTAAATAATAATATAATATTATTTATTTTAAAGATATTTGATAAATTTTTTTTAATATTTCATAAATATACTTCATATATTAATTAATAACTTTATTAAAAAATAAAATTATTATTTTTCAACTATTTTTTCCTTTAACCTAATTATTCAATAAATATATTTTGCTAACCATTCATCAAACAATCACATATAGAAACATACCAACATTTCTTCAAATATATTTTCAACGAGATGTTAGATTTGTACAAAAACTACTTATCAAAACTATATACAAAAACTATCTATTACTTCCACTTCTAAATAATAAAATATCAAGACTTTTACAAATATGATCAATAATTATAAAAAAAGAAAGGCAAAATTGTGGATTAATTACAACATAATCCATTCAGACTCATCAATGAAGCTAAGTGAAATAAAAGGCTCGGCTTCCTTGTCAGTAAGTTCCCTGGACCATGACACTGTCCCTGCTAAAGGTAGCTTCGGGTCCTATGCACTTGTACTGCCCATAAAACATAGTACTGCATTCGCACCAGAAAACCCACAAGACATAAAAATCAGCATAAACCAACCTTCATGCATGCACATGTTTGCTTTTCTATTCTAGTCAAAATGAAACTTCCAACATGAACCAATCAACTTGGAGTAGACTTTGCAGTAGCAAAGGAGGAAAAGAACAATAACAATATGATGGATTAGGTCGTATAAAATAAAGATGAATATAAAGATGCAGTTTTGGTATATAAAATAAATGGTAAGTCATGTAGTTTTTGATGGATGAAGATAAACGAAAGGGGAAGATGAGCACTTGGGCTTGCATCTGCAGGTTGTAGCACCCACGTATTGCAGTAGACTATGGAAACTAGACAGCATAGTCCCACTTCCTCTAAGGCAATATGGGTAAGCAAAATATGTGAAATAAAAAAAAAATTAAGAAAAAAGAAAGAAAATCCACTGAGGCAAAATGGGCCCAAACTATATATATAATAGTTGAGAAAATTGCCTAATCATTGTATTAAACTTGTTGCTCTGGCTCCTTACTTCAAATATAATATCAACGCTTTAAGAATCAACAAAGTGCCTTTTAGCATATATAAAGACCACTCACATGCCAAAGATTATTGATCCATACCACAAAACAATATATAAAGTTTCTACAACAAATGAGTGAAAATGAAAATCATACCAACTAAAGTTTCATTACAGAGGGACTACTGCATACCAGTTTCTACCATTGAAATTTCATATACTCAATTGTTCATGAATCATTAGAATGACTTTTACAAGTATAAGGATAAAAAATCTTAGCTCCTGGCAACTCTGCTGGTTTACCCCTTTTACAACATGCTTGATCTCAAGTGTTTATAGTTAGAAGAGCATTTGGAAGACCACATAGCAGACCACTACAAACTCAACTTCACAGACTAGGAACACAAACCAGATTCAACGCATGTACCAAGCCATCATTCAAGTACACAAAAGGAACAAAAACATTAAAAAGAAAAGAAAAGAAAATAATGAAAGTTTATGATGCATACCTAGGTAGAACAGATGTATCTAGAAATGAGGCCCAAGATTTCTACAGTCGATTCCATCACAGAATCCATCAACTCAACTAAACTAGTAATGGTATCGTGCAAAATCTTAAACCCAATAAACGTTAATTTGATAAATCTCCAATAATCTAAATTAAAATTGATCATCATAACTCAAGAAATCATAGGAGCTAATTTGCAAGGAAATATAGAGCATCTTGATAAGTTTGAATTTTAATGTGCATATCATAAAAGGGAAAATGGAAGAGCAGTTACGTACCAAGAGAGGAAGGATGGATTTGGCAGAGCTTGGTTGTGTCGCTAAGGTTTTCTAAGAGAAGCCATTGCAGGAGTTGCAGAACCACGACGACGACTCCGTTTAATCGCTTATTGAAGAGAAAATGAGAGAAATGGTGAATCAAATGGAAAAATGAGAGAAGAGGGAGAGGAGAAACTCATAGCAAAATGAACAGAGAAGAGGATCTGGAAGAGACTTACCGGTTGCCTGGAAGAAGATAGGGAAGAAGTCGACCTACGGAGATGCAGAATGATGAACAAGGAAAGCTTGCGGGTTGAAGAAGAGCAAGGGAGAGAAGAGCGCGGGGTTGCTCGGGCTTGAAGAAAGATAAAAGAACGAGGGAAAGAGTAGGTAGAGAATTGATGAGATAATAAAATATTCTTATCCAGAGCAAATAGTGGCTCACCATGCCAGGCGAGGGACTAAGACTTACTGTAATTGAAGTCTGAAATTTTTGTTATATAGCCAGCCTGATGCAGAGTAAAATATCCACAAAAGTCTAAATTTTAGACTTGCATTGGGCAATGGCGAGGTCATTACCAATGCTCTTATTTGTTTATGAGAGGTGTTTAACCTGCCATTATTACGTCTAGGTTGTGCTTAAAAAAGAAATCAAGGTCATTCTAGCACCAGTAGGCAGATTCTAAGAAATATTTTCAAGTAAAAACCCATTGCCTCGGGTTCATGACTCAAAGCCTTGAGATATATACATATGTAACATTTTTTTTTATTTTTGATAAGTAATAATCTTTATTGAATAGAATGAAATTAGGAAATGCCCAAGTACATAGGAAGCATACAAAGTGAGACACCTAATTACATTCTAATACGTAACATATCTTGTTGTACATTTCCAGCCCTATGGCTAGTCAAATTTGTATGTGATATGTAAACCATCAAGATGCTTGTCTGGCTTCTAACTTGAATACTATGTATTTAAAAGTTCTGCCAACAGCCATATCCCGCCAATCTGAAACTAACAGTATCTAAGCATGTATCCGGCCCTGTCTAAGCCATTTCTAATTAAGTCCATCTCCGAGGTCTTTTAGGTATTCAGGCTTCATAACTTTTAAGATGCACGAAGAAATGATATGTAAAAAGCCAAAGGTCATTTATTATTTCTAATCGTTTTCTGAATCTCTATTCCCTGCGGGGCTTTTGGTTTAGATGACTTGGCATGTTCCTCACCAAACAAATTGGGTCTCCTTGTTTAAATTGCTTTAAACATTCGTTTATAATTTCATCTACTTATAAAAAATAAAAAAAAAGTTGCTTTAACTCTTAATTATAATTCATGGGTAACAATGGTTCACTGCAGGACCATGCAAACAGCAGTTGGAGCCTTTGGTGGTGAAGCATACACAGATGGGGAAAATGTACCTCCTCTAATGGTTGCAAATACAGGGAACAGTGGCCATCCTGCAATTTCAAGTCTAAATTGCCCACCGTTTGTAGCAGTAGAGCTTTGCCGTGAACGTTTGGTATGCCACATTACATATTATAATGGATATTTTAGGGTCCTTTTCTGCATGAATATTGGCATGCATGCATACAAAGTTATCGCATTTGTAATATACATCTTAGTACTTATCCAATTATTAACAAGAAGTGAATCAAAATTGTGGCAAATGATAGTCCCTCCCTTTTTTCCCATTAATTGGTTATTAGTTGTCATCTCAATTTGTACTTGTGTGTGTGTTTTCTTTTCACTACAGGGAGTTAATGCATGTGATAAGAGGCGAAGTATTAGGGAATATCGCCCACTTTTTCCTGCGATTGATTTTTCACTGGTAAGTAAATTACCAGAATTGGGGCTTTATAGTGCCAACGGGTGGCTTTGACGGTCATTTCCAAATGCTATTGACTTGTTTACCTGGTCTTCAATTCAATCATGTTTATTATTTATTCATGTTGTAATTCTTGTTCAGGTAGAAAATGATGATGACATTTTGTGGAAGCCTGACATTAGAGAGAAGGATGAGGACGTTGCTGATAGGGGACATGAGTTTTTGAAATGGTAACTGCTTTTTTCTTCCGTTTCCCAGAAAATTGAAGTTCTGTTAACCGAAGTAACAATCAACAAGCAATGCTTGTTGAGATTTTGTACGGCCAAAAAAGTTCCAAACTTTGGAATTGCCCGTCTTTTAAAACTAAAGAAGCACTAATTTGTGCTCATGCACCTTAAAAATTACTTTATCGTGTTTGAGATCGGCCATGGGTTTTCAAACATGCTCTATCATTCGACAAAATTGGTTTATTAAAAGGAATATTCCGTTTTTTCTTATTAGCTGGCATGGTCGTCCCATGTCAATGGGATCTTGATCTTTCATGGATCCAAGCTCACCTTCTTTTAAAAGGAAAAGAAAAAATGCGATATTGTTTGTGTTCTACAGTGAGTCCCAATATGTAATACCTGCATGTTAGTGTGTTGCATACATATGAAGTCACTTGTGTAATATTATCTTTCTTTCTTTTTTCACTTACAATTGCAAATAAACTCTTGGTTATTGCTTATGAGATTAATTTTTCCACATGGTTCTTGTATATCCTTTCCACCTTTTATCCTGGTTGACTGGGATTTCTGTAGACATTTTGATCCCTTTTGCTATCATCTGGTTGCAAGTATGGCCATGAACATACCCCAAAATTATTTCTTTTCTTTTCATTGTTTCTCAATTGGCCCAGGCTGTGGACACGTGAAGAGAAGGAGATTGCAATTGTCACCCACAGTGCATTCTTGTTTCAGACCCTAAAAGCTTTTGGAAATGATTGTCATCAAGTTGTTAAGAATGAAATATGCCCAAAGTAAGTATTGCATTCACACACGCACACATAAAACATTTTAGTAGACGCATAATCGGGTTCTCGGGTTTAAAATATAACGCACCATGATCGTGCGATCAGAAGTTGATGCCTTCTGCTGAATTTGCAATCTAGCCGTGTGATTCCCCCACTTTTCTCTATTTTTTCTGATTTTCCCATTGCCTTTCGTTCATGAAAAATCTATGCTTATTCACTTGACGACATTTACATAAATTCATTTTGCATTTTTTTTTTTATTACACTTCAGAATTAGAGATGCTTTCTTTCTAACATTTTCTTGCTAATCTCTTTGAGTTAAAAAATAAATAAAAAATCTAAAATTTGGAGTCATTTGTCGAGGATGAATCCTCATAAACTTCTATTTAACTCATTCGAAGTAGATCATATTTTCTAGACCAATGATTTTCCCCTAGTTATTGAGATAGGGTTTGGGTTTGGGTGTTGAGAAGTGTTGATGTATGTTGTGAATAGTAGTGAAAAAGCAGGTGAAAATTAATAATAGAATATTGAATAGTAGTAAAAAATAATGAATAATAATAAAGTAATGAATAGTAGTGGAATATGTTGAGAAGTGTTGAGATATTCTCAACACCCAAACACACCCTAATGACAGGGTTAACTACTTTGACCTACGAACTCCCTCCATAAACGCTCCATACTTAATGGTTATAAAGATTTTTTACTAATACAATGTGATTGTGCAGTTTTGCCAATTGTGAGCTTCGTTCAATGGTCTTCATAGATAGGAGGTGAGCATATTCATTTTCAAAATGTAGCATCCATAATCTAGCTTTATCATCTTCTGACTCTTTGTTTTTGTAGTGTGATGGGATCAGCTTCCTCGACGACTAACTATCCTGGAAAAATACCTTATGGACTTGATCTTCCCAGTGATCTTGCCACTGAGAAGCTTCCAGAGAAAGGACTTGCAAACTAACTGTAAATGCAAAACTTGGCTAGGATTAGATGACTTGATGATAAAACTTATCTTATCATCATATTTGAAATTGTTGGATGAATGTAAAATAATTATTGATTTATCTCTAAACAATATTGAGTCTATCTAGAAGTCTTAGGTGTTGTTTAGATAAGTCATTAAGGTAAAAATCGAGTCCTGGTAGATTTGTAATGATCCAGAAAAAAGCAGAACAGAGATCAGTCAAATACAGAAGAATGCGTGAACTTATGGCTTTGATTGTGAAGTCCTAAATCCTCATTCTTAACTCAACCCATTTGTCTACTCTAGGGAGATTTGAAGATGCCCCTGCATAGCAGTTTTAGATATAGAGTGAAATGCTGAACCATAAAAGAAGATAAAAGAAGCAAAATTTCTTTCATCGGCGCTAAAAGGTTAAAAAGATGACCTGAAACGCAGCATCAGCACAACAGAGGGAGAACGGAGTTGTCGGCATTGAAAGGCTATGGCAGACGAGCGAATTGCGAAGTTGGAGGGAGAACTTCTCTCTCTCAGAAATTTGATTTGGGGAAAGGTGATTTGCGGAGTAAAACGCAGGAGTAAAAAGCATGTTTTACTGTAGAAAAAAAAATAAAAATAAATCCACATCATCGGTGTGTGGTGTTGGCGACGTAAAGGGCTTAAGAGTAGAATTACTCAACCTGTCCCACACCGCTTGTTAACAAATAAATTTACCTTAGCGATTGATTTTTAGCCAACAAAAAAGAACCTATTTGACATTTTAACTGAGGCTTTACTTGTTGACTGTTATCCAGATCCCCTAAGAGCATAAAGCACAAACCCTAGTAACATAGAAAGTAGAATGAAGAGAACAACACCCATGATGCTGACATTATCCGACTTAGTAGGTTCTGTTCTACTTCCTTCCTCCATGTCACCTCCAAAAGGAGAGCTAGATGTTGAATAAAACGGAGCTGCCACATCCCAGAAGGACTTAGTGACCAGAGATGGGGCTTCCATTTCAGGTTTTAATATTGCTGAAGCATCAGTTGGACCTTCCATGGACATCAACTCAACACAATGATCTTTTAGAACCTACGTGAAAAAATAAAGCAAGAGTAAGAATAAATAAACTTTGGGGGCAGGGAGGACCGAATTATGAGAACAACATATAATATGTGTCTCCTCAGAAAGAGCAGTCCATTTTGCAAGAAGGTACAATTTTCAAGGCCGTTAGAACATGAAAAAATAATTTCTCTGGTTCAATGTAAAACGTTTTATCGCAGATGTGCATGATTAGGAGGTGATCTATACTAAAGTCATTTACTAAAAATCAAGGTGACTTGTGGAAACAGATCCAAGGAAGAATTTCATTATTCAGCCTTTGAAAGGTTTCCACACCCTTCCCAACAAAAAAATATTATTTTCTTTTCATTGAAAGAAAGCATGTAACCAGATATTTTAGTCATTGAGTCAGATGTGCGCACCTCAAGAGTGTCAGATGGCTGTAGGTAGTCACATATGTAGGGCCTGCCAACCAAGGAATAAATACTCTTCGAGGAAATGAAAGACCGCATTCTTTTTACCCTTGACCATATCATGTAAGATATGGTAGGTGGACAGATCATGTTCCAGAAAACATGGTAATATGTATAACTGAAGAATGACGCCTCAAATACAATGATAAAACTCCAAGCTTGTGCTTCACAAAGATAGATTAGCCTGCTAAAAGCCAACTACTAGTGGGGGGAAATAAGTAAATAAAATAGTTTTGTAACAATTCCATGTCAATTATATATAGAGAAGTCAGTACATGTACATGTGCTGTAAGTTTAATTACTACTGTTCTGGAAAAAAAACGGGGGCTATAGTGCTAGTTCCAACTCAAACCATATGTATATGAAGTAGTTTCCACCTCAATCGACATGTAGCAATCAGAAACATGTGCTCTTAGTTTAGTGTTCAAAAATGGAAAAGAGGGAGGGAGCGGGGGATTGAAAACATTTAAGAAAGACTAGAAGTTGATCCACACCTTACCATTCAATATATTACACTTAAGTGTGAATGTAGAAATTAAAAGGCTGCTATGCACATGCACTATCCAAAATCTCATGCTCTGCACTGTCCTATATGCTGCAAGATCAACTATAGCTGCTACAGTTCACCATTAGCCATCTATTTTGGTTGATATTTAGTAAAATGTTTAGTGAAACTTTTCCTATAAATAGGAGAGCTATGATATGTGAAAGAGTGGGAAAAAACAGAGAGAGTGGACGTGAGAAAACTTTGAGTGTTTGTAATCTCATACAAACTGTTGCCCAGATGACTAACACAAGAGGGGGGGTGAATTGAGTTGTATTTAAAAAATAACAATTATAAATCAAATATACAATATAAAATATAAATAAAATATGAAACAACAATAAATATAAAGAGTAAGGGTAAGAGAGAAGCAAACTCAGTATGTTAACGAGGTTCGGCCCCATTGCCTACGTCCTCGCCTCAAACTACCCCTTGAGGATCCCCGAATTCACTATTCAATCTCCTTCAGGTGGAGATAAAAACCTATTACACCTTTGAACAACACCGCTACAAAGGATCCGTGTAGAACACCCTCTACACTTGCAATCACCTTACACGTGGTGATTCAACGATTCCCTGTGTAGAACACTTTCTACACTCACAAGGGTTGTACACACCCTTTTACTGATACAAGAATTGATAGTGGGTAGAATATCAGAAAACACTCCTCAATGAGTGAAATAAGAACAATACAGCACAACCTATATCTCTCAAAATGAAAAAGGATTAAGGCTCAATGCTTAGAGAAGAGAGAATGAAAGCTTTGAATGAGAGTTGTATGCTCTTGGTGTTGTGAATGTGAAGCTCTCAAATGATCTATTTATAGGCATATGAGACTTCATATTCAAATTTAAAAAGATTCACATGTCAAAGACATCATCATTCATTTTTCAAAAATTTCAAACCTAATCTTTTTACTTTTTGCATGTGACAAAATGAGCACACTTTACTTTTCAAAAAATTCAAACCTAATCTTTTACTTTTTGCATATGACAAAAGGAGCACACTTTACTTTTCAAAATTTTCAAACAAAGGCATCTTCCTTTTGCATAAGTCAAGAAAAGCATCAATCACTTTTGAAAATATTCAAATAAAACATGCACATGTGAAAGATGACAATCAATCATCTTTAATATTTTCAAAGTTCAACCCTTTAATCATGGCATGCACATGTGAAAGATGACAATCAATTATCTTTCAAAATTTTCAAATTTAATTTTCAAAATATTCATGCACATGTGGAAAATGTATTTTAATGCTTTATGATAAAATATTAATTTTTGAGCCTTAATCCTAATTTCGAATTTTAAAGAGATTTACAACATTATTCTATGACTTTAATGTGAACTTGCTCCCTTCTTGCTCATGCTTGGTTTCTTGATGTGCTTGACTCCATTGTGTAGATAACTTGAGCTTGAGACTCCTTTATTCTATGAATTCATTTGTTATCATCAAAATCCATGTGTAAATATATAATTACACAAAACTTGAAACCTTAGGTTTAACAATCTCCCCCTTTTTGATGATGACAAATACTTGATAGAACCTGAAGCCTGTATTAATACTTAAGCTCCCCCTGAGAATGTGCGTTAGTTTTTCAAGCAAAAAAAAAAAAAAAAATAAATATAATTCCAAGCATATATAACAAGTTTAACAATTTAAACAATATTAATGTTCTAGTCTAAAACTTCTCCCCCTTTTGGCATCATTAAAAAGGATCGACAGCAAGTAAATAGACTGAAGAAAACGGTGCGTTAAAAAACACTGTAGATAGTTGAAAAAGAGAGCCGTCCGTGACCCGACAAGTCCTGCAAAGCCTCGAGGCCTAACTCTATGAATTTAGTGCGGTTGAAGATAGAAACAAATCGCCTGATGTTGTTGACAAACGAGATTGAAGGCTCCGAGTTTCTAAAAAAAATGTCTTTTTCACTGATCGGGAAAAAACACATTGCTCTTTGACTTGGATGATAGCTCGTCTTGTTCTTTATACTATCTCTATAAAAACAGTCTTAAAGTTCATCCAATCCGCATCAAGTTTTCTTCTTATCTCTATAACTCATCTGCATTCCTTCAACATTCTCGCTTTAAGTTTTCAATTCCTTTCTCAATGGCTCATTCTTCTACATCTCAACCTCCTGTCCTTTCTGCAGCTGCCATTGGTGCTATGTTGCAGCAAGAAAATAATAGTATGGCAAATAAGTCAGACTCCGATGCTATCTACGACTTGGTGAGTCTCGGGACTCGCTACTCATCCTCTATTGTTGCTTTTTCCCAGCGGGTTCAAGCAAAAAACCATGAGGTTGAAAAGCTTAAGGAACAAATTGTTGTACTTCAACGAATTGTTCAAGAGTCTCACACAAGGGAAGGAATCCTTCGGCAGAAGAATAAAAAGTTGAAATCTCTATTGGATTCTTCATTCCGCTTGCCAGTTCCCATGAATAGGGATGACATGATATTGTATGAAGAGAATGAGCGTCTCAAACATGAGGCTAAGAACCTCAAGTTTATGTAAAAGTATTTAAGAAAAATCTATCTATTTTTATGAACTTTGATCTGTCTTTTAAGAGATATTCATAATATGCATCATACCTATTTCTCTTCTAATCATAGATAATCTATCTTCTGGTAAAGGTTTTGTGAATATATCTGCTAACTGATCGTGTGTGTTTGTGAACTCTAGTACTATATCGCCTTTCTGCACATGATCTCGAAGAAAATGATATCTTATTTCAATATGCTTAGTTCTAGAATGTTGTATTGGGTTTTTTGAAAGATTTATAGCACTTGTATTATCACATTTGATTGGAATGTGATTATACATGAGTTTAAAATCTTCAAGTTGTTGCTTCATGTAAAGAACTTGAGCACAACAACTACCCGCAGCAACATATTCTGCCTCAGCAGTAGATAGTGCAACAGAATTTTGTTTTTTACTAAACCAGGAAACTAATGCATGACCTAAGAAGTGACATGCTCCACTAGTGCTTTTTCGATCTATTTTACAACCAGCATAATCTGCATCTGTGTAGCTGATTAGATCGAAAGATGTGTGTTTAGGGTACCATAACCCTAGGTTAATTGTACCACTAAGATATCTAAGAATGCGCTTAACTGCAATTAAATGAGATTCTTTTGGAGATGATTGAAAACGTGCACATAAACACACACTGAACATAATATCTGGTCTACTGGCTGTCAAATATAATAAGCTACCAATCATACCTCGATATACTTTCGAGTCAACTGTCTTACCGGATTCATCTTTATCAAGTTTAGTAGATGGGCTCATTGGTGTTCCAGTTTCCTTAGCACCTTCCATCCCAAACTTCTTCAGCAATTCCTTAATATATTTTGATTGATTGATGAATGTCCCACTTTTTACTTGCTTAATTTGCAATCCGAGAAAGAATGTAAGTTCTCCCATCATGCTCATTTCAAATTCATCCTGCATAGTCTTAGCAAAAACTTGACACATATTTTCATTAGTAGCACCGAATATTATATCATCAACATAAATCTGAACCAAAAGAATATCATCATTTTCGTATTTAATGAAAAGAGTTGTGTCGATTTTTCCTCTTGAAAAACCTTTTTTAATCAAGAAACCACTGAGTCTCTCGTACCACGCTCTAGGAGCTTGTTTGAGTCCATATAGTGCTTTTGTGAGTTTGAAAACATGATTTGGAGAAATATGATTTTCAAAACCTGGAGGTTGCTCAACATATACCTCTTCATTTATAAAACCATTTAAGAAAGCACTTTTAACATCCATTTGAAAAAGTTTGAAATCTTTATAACAAGCATATGCAAGTAGCATTCGAATAGCTTCTAATCTTGCGACTGGTGCATATGTCTCATCATAATCAATTCCTTCTTCTTGATTGTAACCTTGGGCTACAAGTCGAGCCTTATTTCTAGTAATGACTCCGGACTCATCTTTCTTGTTTCTAAAAACCCATTTTGTTCCAATAATAGTATGATTTTTGGGTTTAGGAACAAGTGTCCAAACATCATTTCTTTCAAATTGATTAAGCTCTTCTTGCATAGCTAGAATCCAAGATTCATCAAGAAGTGCTTCATCAATATTTTTAGGTTCAATCTGAGATAAAAAAGCAGTATGATTGCAAATATTTCTAAGAGATGATCGAGTGCTTACACCTTGTGAAGGTTCTCCCAGAATTTGTTCCACTGGATGATCTTTCACAAATTTCCACTGTTTGGTTGCATCTCGTATTAAATTTTGATGATCTTTCCTGATGTCTCCATGTTGGACTTCCTCTATTGTGTTCTCTTTGTTGAGATTGAGACTTTCTGTATTATTTATACCTCCTGTTTCTTCATCAATGGATTTCTTGGAGAGTAGAGAATTAGATTCATCAAATACTACATGCATAGATTCTTGTACAGTTAAAGTCTTTTTATTGAATACTCTATAAGCTTTACTATTTGTAGAATACCCGAGAAAAATACCTTCATCCGATTTTGCATCAAATTTGCCTAAATTATCCCTGTCATTCAAAATAAAACATTTGCATCCAAATACATGAAAGTAACCAATGTTGGGCTTTTTCTCATTCCAAAGCTCATAGGGGGTTTTATCTAATTTAGACCTTAACATAACTCTATTTATAACATAACATGCAGTACTTACCGCTTCGGCCCAAAAATAACTAGGCAAGTTGTTCTCATTAAGCATTGTTCTTGCCATCTCTTGAAGAGATCTATTTTTCCTCTCTACTACCCCATTTTGTTGAGGAGTTCGAGGAGCAGAAAAATTATGCACAAAACCATTTTCATCACAAAATGTTTCAATATTTTTATTAACAAACTCTTTTCCCCTATCACTTCGGATACTTGAAATAGTATAGCCCCTTTTCATTTTGAATTCTCTTGCATAACTTGGTAAAGCATTATGTGCCTCATCTTTATGAGTAAGAAAGATGACCCAAGTATATCTAGAGAAATCATCAACAATAACAAAAGCATAATATTTTCCTCCTAGACTTGCAACTCTATTTGGTCCAAAAAGATCCATGTGTATCAGTTGCAGTGGTCTAGTAGTGGAAATATATTTCTTGGTTTTAAAAGAAGTTTTTGTTTGTTTACCAAATTGGCATGCATCACAAATTTTGTCTTTAAGAAAATTTGCCTTTGGTAAACCTCTCACAAGATCATTTTTTGAAAGTTTGGAAATAAGTTCCATGTTGGCATGACCTAGTCTTCTATGCCATAGCCAACTAGTTTCATTTTGAACTGAAAAACAAATAGCATCTTGTGAGGTAATTTCTTCAAAATCGATTGTATAAACATTGTTGCTTCTAAAGGCAGTAAAACAAATATTACAATCATGATCATTCAAAATAATGCACTTATCCATTTTGAAAGTAACTGTAAATCTTTATCACATAATTGACTTATACTCAAAAGATTATGTTTTAGACCTTCAACAAGTAGAACATCTTCAATTATGAGAGAAGATTTATTACCAATTTTACCTATTCCCACGATCTTCCCTTTCGAGTTGTCTCCAAATGTCACGTGTCCTTCTTCTTTAGATCTAAGATCAAAGAACTTAGTCTTGTCTCCCGTCATGTGTCTTGAACATCCACTATCTAAAAACCATTTGTTTTTGCTTGTAGAGGACTTCATGCATACCTATAAAAACAATTAAAATGATTTTTCTTGGTACCCAAGTTCTTTGGGTCCTTTATTTATTAGTATTAGAAGAAACAAGATTTTTAGGTACCCATATGCCCTAATAGTCATTGTATGCTTTCTTCTAATAGGACAAGCATGATAATTATGACCATTTCTATTACAAAAATTGCAAATAGCATGTGACATATATGAAGATCTTGAATGATTATAATAGTATCCTTTTTTGACAAACTTATTATGAAAAGAATTTTGAATATTGGACTTTGATGTAGAAGGATTATCAAAGAAGTTTTTATAAGGTTTGAACTTTTGTTTTGGCATATATCCCAAGCCTGCCTTGTCAAAAACACATCTTTGACTACCAAGAAGTTTTTCAAAATTTCTTTTTCCATTCGTAAAGTTTTCAACAATATTTTCTAAATCAGTTTTCTTTTTCTTCAACTCAAGATTTTCGTCTTTCAAAACAATATTTTCTTTTCTTAAAATATCAATTTCGTTTGTTAAAGAAGAATTTTTCTTTTTCAAAGCAGTATATTTGATACCCAATTTTTCAAATTCTCATATACCTCTTCTAAAACATTTTGCAATTCTTCATATGAAAGATTTTCAATATTATCAAAATTTGTTACCTCAATGTCATCTTTAGCCATAAGACAGAGATTTGCTGATTCTTCATTGCTTGCTTCACTATCTGAGCTACTTGAATCATCATCCATGTAGCTTTCATTGCTTTCTTGCCTTTGTTTCGATCTTTCTTTAGCAGGGGACAATCTGGCTTGATATGACCAGGCTTATTGCATTTATAACAAATTAAAGTATCATTTTTACCTGAATCTTTCTTGGAAAACTTTTTGAAAGATTTCCTCGGAGGAGTTTTATTTTTCTTTAAGAATCTCTGAATTCTTCTTGTTATCATCGCAACTTCTTCATCTTTGTCGTCATTTTCCTCATCTTCATCACTTTCACTTTCATGAGGAACAGCTTTAAGTGCCAAGCTCTTCTTTGACTTTCCTTCTTCTTCTCCTCTTTTCAATGTGTACTCATGGGTGATAAGTGACCCGATAGTTCATTCACTTCGAGCTTCTTGAGGTCTCTAGCTTCAAGAATCGCTGTCACTTTTGATTCCCAACGTTTTGGTAGAGAGTTGAGAATTTTTCTTACCATTTCCACTTTGGAATAAACTTTGCCAAGAGCTGTCAAGCTGTTTATGATGTTAGTAAAACGAGTGTGCATACTAGAAATAGATTCATCATCATTCATCTTAAACATTTCATATTCATGAGTAAGAATATAAATTTTTGATTCCTTAACTTGAGAAGTTCCTTCATAAGTAACTTCCAAGTTATCCCAAATTTCTTTTGCCGTAGCACAAGTCATTACTCTATTAAACTCATTACCATTGAGAGCATTATATAATAAATTCATAGCAGTTAAATTCAAAGTATAAAGTCTATCGTCTTCACGATTAAACTCTTCTTCTTCCTTTTTGACCTTTACTCCATCAACCACTTTTGTTGGAATATAAGGTCCATTTACAATGCATTTCCAGATTTCTCGACTTTGAGCCTGAAGGAATATTCTCATTCTAACTTTCCAGAATGAGTAATTGTCTCCACAAAAGAGTGGAGGCCGACTGCTAGATTGCCCTTCACCAAATGAGGCTGCAATGTTAGCCATAAGATCTTAACTCAAAAGATAGTTAATCTTATAATAGAGCTTTAGCTTTGATACCAATTGTTACTGATCATAGGCCGCACCTATGTCACCAAACAATTGTACCTACCAGACTAGCCGGCCGCCGTCTCTACCGGTGCACCGTCACCCATGGTCGGAGAGTCTTGCTTCGGTGACACAGTCACAAGCGAGAGTTCCCATGAGTGATCTGCCTGTATGAACAGTACAGGTCAACTAGCTCTGATACCAATTGTTGCCCAGATGACTAACACAAGAGGGGGGGTGAATTGAGTTGTATTTAAAAAATAACAATTATAAATCAAATATACAATATAAAATATAAACAAAATATGAAACAGCAATAAATATAAAGAGTAAGGGTAAGAGAGAAGCAAACTCAGTAGGTAAATTGCTGAACCATTTAAATATCTTATTGTGTGATTCTTTGACAAGTTTAAGGCGCAACAATTGGTATTAGACCTTTGGTTTGCGCTATCCAAAAATCAAGTTGATCGAAATCAATTTTTAACAACTCCAGGGTATTCCTCGCTTCAAGACAAATCCGTTGCAACAAACAGAATTGAAAACAGAGGTCGAAGGAGCCCGCATGCGCCGATAGAAGATTGGGGCGTGTACTCGCGCCCCGGAGGTTGAAGCTCCGTGAAGGACACGCGCCCTAGAAGTTCTTTACGCATGTACGCCACGCGCCCCCAGATGCCCTGCTCAGCATGTGTATCTCATGCTCCAGACGATCAGCACCGTCCATTTTTCAGATCCTTGTTGGGCTTGATTTAAGCCATTTTGAATTCGATTTTAACGATCAAATAATGCTTTCTAACTATTTGGATCATTTCGGACCCATCTATACGGTTATAATTTTGAAATTTATTGTCTAAAATTTTCTAAATTCATAGGGAACGTTTTGGAAGAAATCGGAGTTCTTGAAATGCCAGTAGCTCTAGGCGTTGGTCCACAGTTTCAAATGCCAAATTCGAGGTTGAGAAGATCAATGGAACAAGCAACTTCGACATGTGGCAGTGCAAAGTTATGGACGTTTTGATCCAACAAGAGTTGGATATTGCGTTAGAAGAAAAACCAGATGATATGACTGAAAATGATTGGAAGAAGCTTAATACCCAAGCTCTTAGTACAATCCAGTTATGCCTTACCAAAGATTAGAAGTAATTTGTCATGAGAAAGACAAATGAGATAGAAAATAAAAACAAAATAGAAGTACAACAAGAGGATTAGATAAAACATAAAATGAGATAAATGGTATTTGTGATGATAAAGTGCATAAGTGTTATGTATTATTTTTAAAAATATTATATAAATATAAAACGTATATGAAAATTTTAATAATTTAATAATAGATCATACTCTTTTTAAAAAATGGTACACGGTGTTTGCATAATTCATAATTGTATATAGTATTATTTTAAAAATTAACTTATCATAAATAGATCTTATGAAAATAAAATTTGTTAATTGATCTCGTTTGCTGTGGTGTATAATATCATAATTTCTTTTAATTTTAAATTAATGTAACATATTTAGTCACACCAACATATTAATTTCACTTTCGTTAAATCATTTTAAAATTTTATATTTATCGAATAAAAAGAATACAAATAAAATACAATAAAGATTGCATTTTGAGATCAAAGTATCAAACCAATTGCCCCACTACCATCAATATATGTAGGGTGTTAAAAAAAAAAAAACCCGAAAAACTTGTTGAATCAGACCAGACCAGACAAAATCGGTAGATTCGGTCCGGTTTGTAAGAGGTCCAATGCAATACCAGATCTTAAGAATCAAAACTAATCCTAAATCGGTATATAAGTATCGGTTTTCATATTTAAAAACTGGTTTAAACTAAATCAGACCAGTATATATATTTATAATTTTTTATATTATATATCATTTTTTATATTATATTATATATATTATATGTTAAATTGATAATTAATATAACATGAAATTATAATCTTATTATTCAACTTTATTAATCTTATAACATAAAATTAATCTTATCATTTTTAATATAACATTTGATATAATATATAAATTTTAGTCTTAAATATAAACATTAATATTAAGTTATTAATATGAACTTACTTTTGATATATATATATATATATATATAAAGGATAAAGGATAAATACATTTTTGACATGATAAATTATAATATATATTTTTTGTAAATACACTTTACATATTTGATCATATATACTTATATAAAAGTCTATAACTTATATAGACTATAGTTAAATTTAATACAATACTAGTATTATTATAAAATAATGTATTTATACTATAATATAAATAGACTAATAATTTAGTGTATATAAACATCATATTATTATTAACATAGATAATCCGTAAAATTGAAAAAATAAGACCAGATTGAATCAAAATTGAAAAAATCGAAAGTTTCGGTTTCAATAATAAATCAATCCAGCATTAGTTCTTGATTTTTTAATACTTGTGTATACTAATTTAGTTCTAAAAAAATGTATAAAACTAGACTCAACAAGACTGGTTGCTCGTAAATATATTTTTTAAAATTTCTATCAAATATATCGACAAGACTGAAAGACAACTTTTTTTTTAATAAAAACAATTTGGAAAGGATATTGTCCTCCACATAATTGAGCTTGTTTCTATAGGGATTATGGGCCTCAAACTGAGCACATCTAGTCCGATGAAGAGAAGGCCTTGGCCCAAGTGATGCACAAGAACCATGCCACATATAATGTGTAGGCATAATACACGAGCCGAGGATTCCTGCAAAAGATACTGCTGCTGACGAAAGATTCTGTGGTATATAATTTACGAGAAATGATATTTGCAGTCGTGATTGTGCAAGCGGCGTGCAGTCGCTTTGAAAAAAGTGAATTAATATGGGACCCACATGAAAAAAAAACTATTTTTATAACTTTTTTTTATTCATTCCGTACAACCGTTTACATCCCGCTTGCATGTGCCGACTGCATCTAGCACTTCTGATAATTTATAGTGTGTGGGCTTATGTGTAGTAAAGTTCTATTTCTAAACTTACTAACTACTCTTGCTTTCTTCTTCCCAACGCTTGATATCTCCTGACTTTGACGTTGAAGATGTCACGAACGCATCCGACCATTGTATTCTTCTCGTTTACAACCATTTAGAGGTATTCGAGATTGATAGCTACAAAACAAGCTTTAACACAACCTATATGAATTTAACAAATCTTTCTTTATGATGAAATTGATAAGGGTAAAAAGAATTTTGCTATGTACAACTGGCGTATACAACCATTGTATAATCGGCTAATGTCAGCATAATTTTTTTATTTAAAAAAAAAAGAAAGAAAAGAAGCCATCGGCTGAAACTTTAGGATTTAATGCATGTTATTTCTTCTCCACTCACTATGCTCATTGCCTCCAGAAGCTCCAAAAGCTTCAATGGCAATTTCAATTCCATAGCGCACCAATGCCTCCAGAAGATCTCGGCCACCAACAACAAGTTCACCTACAACTGGAACGCCCACAACTTTAACAAGAAGTTCAATATCAACGATCTTGAAGCCGGCTATGCCATTGTCTGAGAAGCTCCTCCTTGGCAACAAACAATGCGGGAAAGCCCAGTCATGGCCACGAAGTAGACCACACATTAAAGGGCTATGTTAATAAAATATTTGTTAGTATTTTAAAATAAGATGTTGTCTTTTTTTGTTTGCTCATCTCCTGTGGTGGACTTTGCATTCCACAAAACATATCGATGTCTGATTTGATTCTTGGATCTTTTACATTGAATGAGAACCAAAGGATGAAAATGTAACCCTCGCCCTTAAAATTCACATCCTAATTATTTTATTTCTCAAAAAGAATCTATAAAAGTAAAGAGTTATTTCATATTTCAATTTACACTCTAGAAAAGAAAAACAATCAAATGCTCATCATCACCAAATACGGATTATATTATTCCTATTTCTTTTTATGAATTGTTGGTGTTTGGATAGCCAAAGGCAACTTTTGGGCAATCTTCAATGTCCTCTTGTGAAGTTCGTCATCTAAAACAGATATCCCATTTCTCCCATAGTCATCATCCACAAATATGGCAATGAAACAAGAGGCACTTGGAGAACATCAGCAATCTCATAAATCATATGAGCTATAGCAGAGGACTGTGAATCAATTATTGCCACTACCCCTTTCTCAAGTAACTGAAAAACTGCCAAAGAAAATGGATTCGAAGGGAGGCAGAGGTCTTCTTCAGCTTCAAACACAGATTTGAGAGAGAAACATTTCACTTCGAACATGAAAAATGAAAAAATTGCAGAATCAAAGGGAAGGGAGAAAATGGGATTTTGGGAAAAGACAAAAGGAGAAGGACAAAAGGGGATTTCGAAATGTTGTGCTTAGGGAAGAGGGAATTTTGGAGAAAATGAAGTTTTTCTAAATGACACCGTTTCCTCTATGTCATGAGGGTAGCGTTTACCCGATGGTTCTTCTAGCCGGTTGTGTTTAGCATTTTATTAGTAAAAAGAGTTGGTCAAGCAGAGATCCCTTTCCATTTGGCCACCTTGCGTGGTGCATATACGCCATTTTTGTTTTCACGAATAATTCATATTTGATAATAAAACATTCATTTGTCCCATTTAACACGCCTAGAAAAAAAAAGACTTTAAAGTTAAATAAAAAATACCATGTCAATTATTATTATTATTTTTACATCCATGTCAATTATTTTTTAAAGAGTAGTTATATAATTTAAAATAAAATATGATGTTAACCATAGGACCACGTGAGATATAAACAACTATTATTACATAAATAAAATTATAATGATACATAACATCCTCTTCTTACATATAAAATAAAAAAAGGTTTGCATTTGAAAAGTCGACAGCCACCAACTAATCATAAAAAGTTGTCTATCATAGGACCACGTGTCCTTTAAAAAGATCATCGCAAAAGGTATAATTATTTCAAGGATCTGGTGCAGCCACAAATACCATCGAATATGCTATGTTATTTTTTATTTATTTATTATATATATGTTATAATATTTTCAAATACATTATTTTAAAAAGAATTCAAACATTATTTAAAAATACTTTTTTGACTAAATTAAAAAAATAATCGATGGACATTTTCGGTAGTTTATTTACGTGGAAATAGCATTATCCTTATTTCAATGGAAAGCCTGCGCCTAACCGCCAAGTGGCTTGCGTGCGGCCGTGGGTGCGGTCCAAGGTCTAAGGCAAGGCGACGACTCCGGCTTCAAGTACGCCATGTGAGGGCAGCTTTAGAGGCAAAAAGAGTTAGGCCCCTTCACGCTCTTCAACGAGCAACTAGCAAGCCAAGACGCAGCCTGCCCGGTGGCCCTTCTTTGGAATGTTAATACGTGGAATTGTCTGGTACATCTCATCCTTCCCACCCCCAATCCTAGACCCTGCCCAGACCGAATCAGCAGCACCACACTGACTGGGGTGGCTTAAATTAAATTAAATTGGAAAAATGATAGCCATGCCTATTCAGCCCGTTATTCATATTTGTAACCCTACTCTTTACGTCAATTCCTCCTTTGTCCCCACTCCCATTTCAAAGCTCTACGGTACCCCGCCTCCACCTCCACTTCCCCAGCGTCCTTCTCGCTTTCGAACTTGCTTCTCTGCTCTCTCAGGTCTGATTCGCAAATCTCTCTATGTTTGGATTGTTAGCGCCGATTCGCTTCTTTGGCTATTGACTCAGTTCTATTTTGTTTTCCGATTAGTTGGTGTTTGAAATGTAGTGATTAGGGAATTTACCGGATTTGCCTGAAGCTTTAGCAAATATTTTTCTTTTAATATCATTTATTAATTTGATTACGTTGTTTGGATTTATATTTGAAGTCGGTGGTTCTGGATTTCATTAACTAAGTTCGTGGTTCCTGGTAGTAATTGATAATTATCCATGCTTTGTTCAAACCGATTAGTTTATGCAACTATGATATGATCCCATCGAATAACCTCGATTCCCTTTCTTGTTTAGCTTGATTTTGCCTTGATTTTAAAGTTTCCTGGATTGCTAGGCTCAGGCTTGATCTTGTTTCCATTCTGATATAGTTTAGCTTCTATAAATTCCCTGTAGATGCCGTATGTCAAATCATCCCGAAGATTATTTTTCACTCGATTGCTATAAGCAAGTTGTGGAGGCAAGACCCCCTCGAAGTGCTCGACCCGCCCCCTGTTTTTTTTAAGCTTGATAAGAACAAAATATTTATTTATTTTTACTTTTTACATCGTTAATCGTGATGTTATTGTTATTGTTTTATTTGTCCTCCTTTTTCTTTGTGGTTCTACCTCAACTTGGTCAAATTGTGAACGCTTTTGGAGATTATTTTGGTATATGCTTTTTTATTAGAACCTTTCTAGGGATTATTCTGGCATATATACTTTTTGATAAATAAATAATTTTATTAATCAAAGAATGGCAACGCCTGAATTACAACTCTAATGCCCCACCTAAGTGGGCGCATTAGAGGCTAGAAAGTCCCGAAGGGCCATACCATTAAAATCAACAACTATGGCCCAACTACAAAGAGTTCTAAAAAATAAAAGTTTAAGCTCCTCTATAGATCTTTCTTGGTCTTCAAACGTCCTTTCATTGCACTCCCGCCACAAACTCCACACGATGCAAATCGGAATCATCTTCCACATAGCTTTAATCGGCCTCCTTCCTCTTATGCTTGGCCAGCTAGCCAATGCTGCCTCAACCGTTCTTGGCATCACCCAAAACAATGCCGAGCGAGCAAACACCTTGTTTCATAAAGTCCTTGCTACCCCACAGTGTAACAGAAGGTGATCTACTGACTCTCCTCCACTTTTGCACATACAACACCAGTCTGCAATGATAATCCTTCTTTTCCTTAGATTATCAGTGGTAAGAATCTTACCCAACACTGCTGTCCAGACGAGAAATGAGGCTTTTGTAGGTGCATTGTGATGCCATATCTTCCTCCACGGGAAAAGAGAAGTAGACTCTGGGGTGAGAGCCTTATAGAAAGATTTAACCGAGAAAATACCTTTTCTTGTTGGCTTCCACCACATGGCATCTTCTTGCTGGTTGTCTAGATTTATGGAATATATAAAGCTGTAAAAATCTGCAATGCTACTGATCTCCCAATCTTGTAATGCCCTACCGAAATGAATATTCCAAACAATCCGTCCCTCCCTCACCTCCATAGCATCCGCCACTGATATATTCTTTGCACTCGCCAGTTGGAAGAGAGATGGATACACATCTTTTAAGGCCCGACAATCACACCACACATCACTCCAGAATTTAATCCTGGATCCTGTACCCACATGAAACTTGACAAAACGGTTAAACACCTCCCAGCCTCTTCTAATGTTTTTCCACAACCCAACTCCATAAGCACCCCTTACTTCTCTCGTACTCCACTCTCCCCATAAGCCGCCATACTTTTTTTCTATGACCATTTTCCATAGGGCGTCTGGTTCTCTGGGATATCTCCATAACCACTTCCCTAATAGTGCCCGATTAAACACCCTTAGGTTTCTAACACCCAAACCTCCCCCCTGGATAGACTTACATACTTGTTTCCACTTGACCAAGTGAAACTTGAACTCATCTCCCAAGCCTCCCCACAGAAAATCTCGTTGAAGCTTCTTAATACGGGCTGCTACACTTGCTGGAATTGGAAAAAGAGATAAGAAATATGTGGGTAGATTAGAAAGTGTGCTTTTTATCAAGGTGATCCTACCGCCTTTAGACAAGTACATTCTTTTCCACCCTGCCAGTCGCCGCTCAATTTTCTCAAACACCATATCCCATATAGAAGTAGCCCTTGAAGCACTCCCCAAAGGCAGTCCCAGATAGGTCATAGGAAGAGAAGCAACCTTACAACCCAGCGTTCGTGCCAATAGGCGGGTGTTTGGAACCGACCCAATTGGCACCAATTTGGATTTATCCAAATTCACCTTCAGCCCAGAGACAGCCTCAAAACAAAACAGTACGGCTTTTAGCGCTTGAACCTGCCTATGCTCAGCTTCACACATGATCAGTGTATCATCTGCAAATAATAAGTGAGAAATATCAATGATGCCCCTACTTGGGGTTCCAATCGGGAAACCTGCAATAACACCATTCACAACCAGTGCCGATATCATCCTGCTTAATGCCTCCATGACCATAACAAACAGCAAAGGAGATAATGGATCCCCTTGTCTCAAGCCACGTGTACTCTGGAAAAATCCCACTGAGGTTCCGTTCAGTAGTACCGAAAATTTTGCCGAAAATACACCAACGAATCCAGGCCCTCCACCGTTCCCCAAAACCGCACCTCCTTAATAAGTGTAGAAGAAAATCCCAGTTAACATGATCATACGCATTCTCCATATCAAGTTTGCACATGATTCCTGTTTTCCTGGCATTTAGTCGACTGTCGAGGCATTCATTAGCAATCAACACAGCATCTAGGATCTGTCTTCCTTTAACAAAAGCATTTTGAGGTTGAGTAACAATCTTACCCATCACCTCACTTAGTCTATTTGCAAGTACCTTGGATATTATCTTATACACCCCACTCACTAAACTGATAGGCCTAAAATCCTTAATCTCTGTCGCTCCCACCTTCTTAGGTATCAAAGCTAAGAATGTGGCGTTAAGGCTTTTTTCAAATCTTCCCACCCTGAAGAACTCCTGGAAAACTTTCATTAGATCTTCCTTAATAACACCCCAACAGTCTTGAAAGAAACCCATAGAGAAACCATCCGGTCCTGGTGCCTTGTCCTTAGCCATTTTCCTCACAACTTCATAGATCTCTCTCTCTTCAAATTCCCTTTCTAAATGTGACGCATCACTCACACCAATGGTATTAAAATCCAGCCCATTCAGAGGAGGCCGCCATCCCGCCTGTTCCTTTAGCAAGTTCTCATAATATCCCACGACATGATTGTGGATTTCCTGTTCTTCTCTGCACTCCATCCCATCCACCTTCAACATCTCAATGTTATTATTTCTCCTGTGTGAGTTTGCTATTCTGTGGAAAAAGCCCGTGCACTGATCCCCTTCCCTCAACCATAATGCTCTTGATTTTTGACGCCAAGACACCTCCTCTAATAGGATCAACCTTTCAATTTCTGCACCCAGCTCAACCTTTCTTTCTTTTTCTGCCTGTGTGAGGTGTTGTACCTCTTGAAGTCTCTCAATCGCCTGAAGTTCCGCCAGCTTTGCTTTTTTGGTTTCCCCTACATGGCCAAACGATTCTAAGTTCCAAGTCTGGACATCCTTTTTAAGAGCTTTCAATTTTGCCGCAAAAATGAAACTCGAGGTTCCTTGAAACTGATAGGAGGACCACCATTGTTTAACCCTATCCACAAAACCTTCTGATTTTAGCCACATATTTTCAAATTTAAACGGCCGACGACCCTTCCGAATACCTCCGCAATCTATCATAATTGGCCAATGGTCCGAGCCAATACGGGCTAGCCTCTTTTGCCAAACCTCCGGGAAGTGACTTTCCCATTCCGGTGAAATGAGAAAACTATCCAGTCGGGACCAGGAGTGATTATTCGACCAGGTAGCGGTACCCCCAGCTATAGGCAGGTCTACCAGATTCAAGTCAAAAATGCACTCTGAGAAAGCCTCCATTGCTGGTCGTAATCTTCTGCTTCCTGATGCTTCGCTTGGAAATCTCACGACATTGAAATCTCCCCCTATACACCAGGGGAGATCCCACACACTGTGAATCCCAGCAAGTTCATCCCATAGCAAGCTTCTTTCAGAATCTGAATTGGCACCATAAACACCTGCAAAAGCCCAACGATAGTTATCGGCTATACTCTGAAACGAGCATGCCACCGTATAATTACCAATAAATTCCTCCACCCTTTCTACCACACGTCTATCCCACAAAACCACAATTCCTCCGGAAGCTCCATTAGAGGCCAAGTAAACCCAATCTACATGGACACCACTCCATAAACTTCGCACTATTTCTCTATCTGTACGTTTCATTTTAGTTTCTTGTAAGCACACAATATTCACTTTCCATTCCATAATCATATTTCTAATCCGCAGGCGCTTATCCCCCTCATTAAGCCCACGAACGTTCCATGACACAATTTTTGGTTTCATGGAGGAACATTCTGCCCCTTCCCTTTTACCCTACCCCTACTAGCGCTGCCCTCCATGTTCATCGACCAAGTCAATCTTTAGAGTTTCCGATGCTTTTTTTATTTTCCTTTATCCTTTTGTTTGTGCCCTGCTTCAATGGCTGTAAACAACGCCATAAACTGCTCCTCATACCCATCACACTCAAGCCCCACTATTTTTTGAATTTCTTTCACTTTATGATAAACCCAATCTGTTGCATTCGGTTGAGGAGGGAGGCAGAAATTTAATGGGGTAGGTTCCTCCAATCTACTTAGCAGAATTTCATGACTGGTCCCATCCAGAGCAATATCATCCAAACCCACCTGTTTTTCTTCATTAGAAAGCACAAAATCACCCTCCCCCGTGTAACTACCATCATCGGCCCCCTCTCCTTCCGCTTCCTCAAACTCCGAATCATTGCCTGAGTGAATAATGAGCTCCATACCATCTTCCCCATTGTTTTTAGAGGAGATCGGCGTTTTCTGTCCATTATACAGAGAGAAAACATTTTCTTCAGTCATCGGCGTTGAATGGAGTTGAAACGAGGTTGGGCTAGGTGCATTTGTAGTCGCCGTGACCTCGCCGGAATGTCCCCCTGTTCCCGTCGGCAGCTTCTGTGGGCTCGCCGGCGTCGTCCGACTCGACTGCGTGCACAGAACACGGGTTGGTGTCTCGGTGTTGAACGACGGGTTCGCATGGCTCGGGTTCGAAGGGCTCCGGTTCGAATGGCTCGGTTTAGAGCCGACAGGGCTTAAAACGGGGATGGGCTGAGCCGGCCCAGGCCCACCTTCTTTTAAAAGCATAACCGGCGGCCCCATTTCCACTAAAACTACTTCATGGGCCGGGCCAGGCCCAGGCCCAGACCCACATTCTTTTAAAACCGACGACCCCATTTCCTCTAAAACTGCTTCATGGGCCGGGCCAGGCCCAGGCCCAGGCCCCGATCCAGACCCACCTCCATTTAGTTCTGAAAAACACGTCCCCGCTCCCTGTCTTTCTTCTCCTACCATCAAGTCCTTCCCTTTTATATCCATTTTCATCCCGACAAAAGCACGCAGTTCTTCCAACTCCCTCTGCATTCTCCTCATCTGTCCCTGCAGCTCCAACAGTCTCCTACTCACCCACGTCTCCTGTCCCACCTTAGGCCTGCCGTAATCTGACCACTGTACTGTTTTAGTGGCTCGAGGCACACCCCCTTGCCGGACCGCCCCTGTTTTCTGCTCACCGTTTCCCTGCTTTGCCGCCGTGAGGGCCTCTGCGTATGTAACGGTAAAAGGTTTCCATGCTCTTCTGTTCAGCTGGTTCCCATCTCCTTTTATCACCGGCACCTTTTTCTGTGCCATCTCCTCAGCCATCTCCTTAAGGCGTTTCCATCCCCATCCACCGTACCCTTCTGGAAAACAGAGTAGCGCTGTTCTTCCCTCACGCCCGTACTCTGCCAACGACAGATATCGACCACGGTGGTTTGCACAACGTTGTGCAATAAAACTCCTGTATCCTTCTCGGACCACCGAATACATCTCCTTGCTTCCTCCCCTCATGCATTCCTCTAACACACGTACCAACCATAGTGCTGTGTTACGGCAGACCACCACCTTATATCTTTCTTTCCACCCCCTTTCAGTAAGCCTAAAATTTACTCCCTCGCTTGCGATAGTGATTCTCTTTAATTCTACCACGATCTCCCTGATCTGTGACATAACTCCGCCGCATAAACTGTCTTGTAGGGATATTGAACTTAATTGTCAGTCACAGACTCAACATTGTCCACCTTATTTCTTCTCTTCAACGAAAAGAATTCCAAGTATTCACAGGCCCTAAAATTCAGACATCTTGTGACAGCAACAATGGAGCTGTTGAGGAGGTATGGGATTTGAATGCATAAGATGGTGGGTTTGGGTTGGGGGGGAATATGAGTTTGTCGTTGGTGCCTTGTGAGAAGGAATTTTTGTCTGGCATATATACTTTTGATTCCAAACTCATTCCGTTGGAATCATATATGGATCACTTGTTGCTTATGCTTTTGGGAATCACATGGATCACTTTTGTTTTATCACATACCAAAGCATTGATTCCAATGTTGCCATTGTAACTTTTGCCATTGCTTTTGGTCTCCATTCTCGCCTTTGTTAAAACATTGTGTTGTTATGTGTTGTTATGTAGTACTTGAGCACTTGTCTATGAACAATATTCTTGATTAGCTTCTTCAGGACAAACCTAGTAGGCATAAATTTGTCACATGGTTATCACCTTTAGTGGAGGCCACATTTTTTAAAGGGGATGATCTTATGATGTTCTTTTGGTTGTTTTCTTTTATGACCACAGACATGGATTCCACTGGTGGTCAAAGTCTCTACCCGTTGCATCGTAGCAAGACTCTTCACCTGGTTTGTGGAAAACTTTCCATTTTATTTGTTATTATTAGTGGAGAAGATTTATGGTTGTACGCTTGACACTTGAATGCATTATTTTTGGAGATTATTTATTGTCTTATTTATACTTTAAAAAGCATATTAGTCTTATCAAGCCATGTCTACAGGTAAGGCATGCCCAAGGGATTCACAACGTGGAAGGGGAGAAAAACCATGATGCATACTTATCTTATGATCTTTTTGATGCACAACTAACTCCTCTTGGCTGGAAGCAGGTAGTTGCTGATTAATTATGTTCTAATTGTTAGTTCATTGCATCTATGTTGTCGATGAAGTATTCTGCTATGGAAACTTTTACATAACTACTTTTTAGGTAGAAAGCCGTGGTTATCCTGTATTAACTTTATGTGCAATGGTCAAATAAAATAAGAATTACTTTGATAGGAAGCTGGATAAAACTTGTAAGTTTTGTTGCACATAGGCTTGATTTCTAAACTTTCTTGTCCTACTTGTATCTTGTATTAGATATCATATTCTCCCATATGATAATAAAAGTGATGCCATGGAATGATTTCATTGTGCCATGACAGGTTCATAATCTGCGCAAGCATGTTCAAGCATGTGGGATTTCCAAAAGCATTGACCTAGTCATTGTTTCCCCATTGTTAAGGTAAAAGTCACTGCAATTTTGTTGCCTCGTATTTTTTATTTTATTTTTTAAAATTTTAAAATTTTTTTTTATCTACTTAATGCCATGCAAATGGTGCAGACCACCTCCACAAAGCTCACCACTGGATTCTGATGCAATGTACAAGCATCATTATTACCGCTAGAATCAAGTGGTGAAGAATTATTGTGGTTTCAGTGATCAGCTTCTCTAGCGCTATTTGTTTATGAGAGCTGTTTAACCTGCCATTTTAGGTCCAGGTTGTGCTTAAAAAATAAATCAAGGTCATTCTAGCACCAGTAGGCAGATTCTAAGAAATATTTTCAAGTAAAAACCCATTGCCTCAGGTTCATGACTCAAAGCCCTGAGATATATACATATGTAACATTTTTTTTTGATAAGTAATAGTCTTTATTGAATAGAATGAAACTAGGCAATGCCCAAGTACACAGAAAGCATACAAAGTGAGACACCTAATTACATTCTAATATGTAACATATCTTGTTGTGCATTTCCAGCCATATGGCTAGTCAAATTTGTATGTGATATGTAAACCATCAAGATGCTTGTCTGGCTTCTAACTTGAATACTATGTATTCAAAAGTTCTGCCAACAGCCATATCCCCCCAATCTGAAACTAAAAATATCTATTTAGTGTACAAGCATGTATCCAGCCCTGTCTAAGCCATTTCTAAGTCCATCTCCAAGGTCTTTTAAGTATTCAGGCTTCATAACTTTTAAGATTCACAAAGAAATGATATGTAGAAAGCCAAAGATCATTTATTATTTTTAATCGTTTTCTGAATCTCTATTCCCTGCGGGGCTTTTGGTTTACATGACTTGGCATGTTTCTCACCAAACAAATTGGGTCTCCATGTTTAAATTGCTTTAAACATTCATTTATAATTTCATCGACTTATAAAAAAAAATTGCTTTAACTCTTAATTATAATTCATGGGTAACAATGGTTCACTGCAGGACCATGCAAACAGCAGTTGGTGCCTTTGGTGGTGAAGCATACACAGATGGAGTAAATGTACCTCCTCTAATGGTTGCAAATACAGGGAACAGTGGCCATCCTGCAATTTCAACTCTAAATTGCCCACCGTTTGTGGCAGTAGAGCTTTGCCGGGAACATTTGGTATGCCTCATTACATATAATGGATATTGTAGGGCCCTTTTCTGCATGTATATTGGCATGCACGTATACAAAGTTATCGCATTTGTAATATACATCTTAGTACTTATCCAATTATTAACAAGAAGTGAATCAAAATTTTGGCAAATGATAGTCCCTCCCTTTTTTTCCATTAATTGGTTATTAGTTGTCATCTCAATTTGTACTTGTGTATGTGTTTTCTTTTCACTACAGGGAGTTCATCCATGTGATAAGAGGCGAAGTATTAGGGAATATCGCCCACTTTTTCCTGCGATTGATTTTTCACTGGTAAGTAAATTACCAGAATTGGGGCTTTATAATGCCAATGGGTGGCTTTGACGGTCATTTCCAAATGCTATTGACTTGTTTACCTGGTCTTCAATTCAATCATGTTTATTATTTATTCATGTTGTAATTCTTGTTCAGGTAGAAAATGATGATGACATTTTGTGGAAGCCTGACATCAGAGAGACGAATGAGGAAGTTGCTGATAGGGGACATAAGTTTTTGAAATGGTAACTGTCTTTTTCTTCCGTTTCCCAGAAAACTGAAGTTCTGTTAACCGAAGCAACAATCAACAAGCAATGCTTGTTGAGATTTTGTATGGCCAAAAAAGTTCCAAACTTTGGAATTGCCCATCTTTTAAAACTAAAGAAGCACTAATTTGCGCTCATGCACCTTAAAAATTACTTTATCGTGTTCGGCCATGGGTTTTCAAGCATACTCTTATCATTCGACAAAATTGCTTTATTAAAAGGAATATTCCGTTTTTTCTTATTAGCTGGCATTGTCGTCCCATGTCAATGGGATCTTGATCTTTCATGGATCCAAGCTCACCTTCTTTTAAAAGGAAAAGAAAAAATGCGATATTGTTTGTGTTCTACAGTGAGTCCCAATATGTAATACATGCATGTTAGTGTGTTGCATACAGATGAAGTCACTTGTGTAATATTATCTTTCTTTCTTTTTTCACTTAAAATATACTAGTGTTTTCAGATGTATGGATCAGTATTTGGGATGATTCCCTTACAATTGCAAACAAACTCTTGGTTATTGCTTATGAGATCAATTTTTCCACATGGTTCTTGTATATCCTTTCCACCTTTTATCCTGGTTGAGTGGGATTTCTGTAGACATTTTGATCCCTTTTGCTTTCATCTGGTTGCAAGTATGGCCATGAACATACCCCAAAATTATTTCTTTTCTTTTCGTTGTTTCTCAATTGGCCCAGGTTGTGGACACGTGAAGAGAAGGAGATTGCAATTGTCACCCACAGTGGATTCTTGTTTCATACCCTAAGCGCTTTTGGAAATGACTGTCATCCAGTTGTTAAGAGTGAAATATGCACACAGTAAGTACTGCATTCACACACGCACACAAAACATTTTAGTAGACGCATAATCGGGTTCTCGGATTTAAAATATAACGCACCATGTTCGTGCAATCAGAAGTTGATGCCTTCTGCTGAATTTGCAATCTAGCCGTGTGATTCCCCCCCTTTTCTCTAATTTTTCTGATTTTCCCATTGCCTTTCGATCATGAAAAATCTATGCTTATTCACTTGACGACATTTACATAAATTCATTTTGCATTTTTTTTATTACATTTCAGAATTAGAGATGCTTTCTTTCTAACATTCTCTTGCTAATCTCTTTGTAAAATTTGGAGTCATTTGTTGAGGATGAATCCTCAGAAACTTCTATTTATTAATTTGTTCACTTACTTAAATTTTCCTTGTTAGATTCTCTATTCTGATGAGACATCCTCATGGGAGGCATTCTTGTCCCTTCAGTAGTATGGTTTTACTTGTATGACTTGGATTGTGAATTCTATGATCATTCAAAATAGATCGTATTTTCTAGAGCAATGATTTTCCCCTAGTTATCGAGATAGGGTTTAGGGGATATCATGGTCATACTTCATGTCTCAGCCTCTCACAGGGGTTAACTACTTTGACCTTCGAACTCCCTCCATAAACTCTCTCCATACTTAATGGTTATAAAGATTTTTTACTAATACAATGTGATTGTGCAGTTTTGCCAATTGTGAGCTCCGTTCAATGGTCTTCATAGATAGGAGGTGAGCATATTCATTTTCAAAATGTAGCATCCATAATCTAGCCTTATCATCTGCTGACTCTTTGTTTCTGCAGTATGATGGGATCAGCTTCCTCGACCACTAACTATCCTGGAAAAATACCTCATGGACTTGATCTTCCCAGTGATCTTGCCACTGAGAAGCTTCCAGAGAACGGACTTGCAAACTAACTATAGCGTATAATAACAAGAACCAAGAAGGAATAGACACAATACATGTGATTTATGATTCAAGTATTTGTTGAGGCACTTCCATAGTTAATATATTTCTACAGAAGACGAGGCATCCATTTTTAGCAAGTTCGATGGCTCTGTTGGATGATTTCATGATTTTTTTTCTTGGAATAGGCAGATCTAAAGCCTATACCAGAGTTGTCATGCCGATTCTTTTTCAGATGAAGATGTGAACACATTGGGTTTATTATACTTTATTTAGCTTTCTATGGGGGCCATTGAAGATTGATGTTTTTTTACTTTGGAACATGAACATACTGTGAGGTTTCTGTTTCAATATCATTTATTTGCTATGTGTTATGAAACTAATAAAAAGAGAGAAGTTTTAGAATTCATTATGAAATCCTTAAAGGATACCCATATATATAGGAGTACAGAGGAGGGTACGGACCGTCGTAATTGACGGCTAGCTAAAGGTGGTCACAAGTTGGTTTATAACACTCCCCCTTTGTGTTATCAAATTCTCTCCGATTGTTCGTGTTCTCAAGTTCTTGTTCATGAGAGAGAGAACAGAGACTCTTTGTTTAGGAAAGCAAGAATGCTTCTATTAGTTCAGTTGGTTAGAGCATCGTTCTGATAACGTGTTATGAAACTAATGAAAAAAGAGAGAAGTTTTAGAATTCATTATGAAATCTTTAAAGGATACCCTATATATAGGAGTACAAAGGAGGCTACGGGCCGTCGTATTTGACGGCTAGCTAAAAGTGGTCATACAAGTTGGTTTATAACATTATGTAGTCTTTTATCGTTAAACATTGAGCCTCCCTCTCTCCCTTGCTGATTTTTTGTTTTTTCAAAGTGAGACTGTTCTTCCTAGGGGTGAAAACTGATCAATCGGTTTCGGTTTTGGACTAAAACCGAAACTGAACCGATACCTAACAAAATGGATGAATCTCGACCGAAATCGGCCGTTTAAAGGGAAGGAAACCGTCTACATCGGTCTCGGCGTCACTCCGGTCGGTTAGTCGGCGTCATCGGTGGCGATGGAGGCTATTTTCAGGCGACGACGCCGCGACCAGCAGTGACTGCCGATTGCGATTTGAGAGTGAGAGAGAGAGAAGCCCTCCGCCCTGCCATGGCTGCGTGCGCCGTGAGAGAGAGAGAGAGAGAGAGAGAGAGAGAGAGAGAGAGAGGAGGGGGGCGGCGTCTGATGAGACGAAGAGATGAAGATTCGAGGAAGAAGAAGGTCCCTGCGGGACTTCAAACCCTAGAGTGAAACGGCGTGCCGTTTCACTTAGTTTTTTTTCTTAACTTCAGATGTTAAACGACGCCGTTTCACTTAAATAAGTGAAACGGCGTCGTTTAAGTAAGGTATATAAAAAAATATATATATCATATATTATGTCGGCCGGTTCAGCGGTTTGGTCAAACCGCTGCCGAACCGACGTAGGTCGGTTTTGGATAATATCTACCGTATGCTGACCGGTTCACTGGCGGTTCCGGCCGGTTCCTGACGCGGCCGGTCGGTTCCCGTTGGTGGCGGCCGGTGGCGTCGGTTTCTGTACACCCCTAGTTCTTCCTTGGTTTCCACTTGAATGGATGGCATGTTATGTCATGCTTGGGCTCGTTTGGACACTTAGAATATTTAAGAATATATTTGAATAGTAATGATATGATTTGTGAATAGTAATAAAATGTTTTGAGTTAAAATGTTTTATTAAATTTTGAGAAATGAAAGAAAAAATTGAATAAAAATATTATAAAGTTAAAAAAGTATTTGAATGTAATTTTTTAATATTTTATTGTTTCGAAATTTGTATATTTTTTATGTTTTGAAAAGTGTTTTGTATTTGAATGTTGTTTAGATATTAAGATGAGATGAAAAGTCTTATCTCATCTCAACATCCTAACAAGGTGTTAGGCCTTATTTTGATATATGAAGCATCTACACTCATTTCATCTCATCTCATATAATAATTATAACTTTTTCAAATAAAATATAATAAACAATTCAACTTTTTTAAATTTAAGAACAAAAATAATATTAAAAAGTAATATTATAATAATCTTTTATTCATTTCAATTTTCATCTTATTTCAACTCACCATTCACACCTCCCCGTCTCAACCCTCAAGGGGCTGAAGTTAAGAAACCATGCAAAGCGGGTAAAATTCAAGAATAATTCTGGTTGCAAGCCCCGTATGTGGGACTGGATTGCAGACCTTAAATGAAACGGTGCGTTTCATTTATATTAAATGAAACTCACCGTTTCACTTAAGAAAGAAAACACACGGACCACCCCCCCCCAGCCCTAGTGTTCCTTCATCAGATTTACTTTAGAAAGAAAACACACTGCCCAGATTTCACTCTCCCTAGCGTTCCTTCGTCGCCCTTTTTTATAAGCTCCTATTATCTTCTTCTTCTTTTAATGTATTACAATTGAATCAAATCGATCACTATGGCCTTATGGGTTTGTCTGAATCTGGGACTATTAATTACTAACAAGAGTTAATATCTCCGTAAGTTTCACTGTTATCATTATCTCTGCTACNCACTCTCCCTAGCGTTCCTTCGTCGCCCTTTTTTATAAGCTCCTATTATCTTCTTCTTCTTTTAATGTATTACAATTGAATCAAATCGATCACTATGGCCTTATGGGTTTGTCTGAATCTGGGACTATTAATTACTAACAAGAGTTAATATCTCCGTAAGTTTCACTGTTATCATTATCTCTGCTACGCCTTTTGTTTTCTGGTATACGGAAACCCCCATCACTTGCTAGTTACCTTCAGGATTCATCGATAAACTCATGCAGCATGATTGCTTCATCCTTCGTCTTATTGTAAGGATTTACCAAGTTGTTCTCTTTCCTCGTTCTTGTTCTTGTTCTTGTTTTTTTTTTTTTTTTTTTTTGAAGTCTTTTTGTATGAGCGATGAAACAAGTATAAGAAGCATATAATTACTAGCGCACGCAAAGAGCTCAGGAAATGCGAATTCATTTATAACTAATATGCAGCACTCTTTTTTTTTTTTTGGTTGGCCTTGTTCAAGATTGCCTTTTGAATGATCCAAATTTATATTAATGTTAAGCTCCGTTCATTTGAGTGGTTTAATGACTTCACTAGCGAAGTCTGAGCTGTTCACGAGCACCTTGCTTGAGTAGACCCTTGTAAGTTGTAAGCATAAACGAGATACAGAGTGTGCCATTACTTGTATTTTACTTGATGAGTGGGCTTTCAGAACTATTGTCGTCAAGAGACTACTAATTATTTGAAGTTATGCGTAAACAGAAAAATTCATTAAGCTTGCAAACTTCTAGGATGGAGCATAAAACCGCCGAGTATGTGGATTTGGGTGAAGGATCATCTCTCAAGTTGGATAATTTTCAAAAGGTTTTGATTTATACCTCTTGTTTTCCTAATCTTCTACGACGTCTATGGCAGCCCTTTTGGTGTTGAAGACAGTGTCAAGGCAGGCATCAATGCCCACTTTCAGATTTAAATTGTAAGGGTAATATTATAAATTTATGCTCAAAAGTGGGGATTATATGGACATTTCCCAAGTTGGGACTGCAACAAGGGTACTGTATGCAGCAGCGCCCAAAATTCAATATGGGATGTTCTTCGGTCCCAGGGCCCCCGCAAGCTAAGTGGCTTTAGGCTTCGGGAAAGGCCCTTTATAGAAGCCCATAGAGCCCATGTCGTTAAAAGTATCGGTAAGACAAAACTAAACGAGATCGAAAAAGAAATACTTGTAATCTGTGCTTAACATCAGTTTTGAAAATCTGTGAAGTTCGTTTGGCGGAAATTGTTTATGAGAGGCGAGCATGTAAACTCAATTTTTCCTTAATGCAGTGAGCAAAATATGTAATTCAACAAAGATGGAATGGGGACAAATAATTAATCATTAATCAATGAATAAACGTTTTCCACAACACTTTCCACACTTTTTTTTTTCCGCACCTTTCCCACACGTTTTTTTGTTTTTTGGTTTCTGAGCAAACCTTTCCCACACTGCTTGTGAACAAATAAATTTACCTTAGCGATTGATTTTCAGCCAACGAAAACTAACTTATTTGACATTTTAACCGAGGCTTTACTTGATTGACTGTTATCCAGATCCCCTAAGCGCATAAATCACATACCCCAGTAACATAGAAAGTAGAATCAAGAGAACAGCACCCATGATGCTGACATTATCCGACTTAGTAGGTTCTGTTCTACTTCCCTCCTCCATGTCACCTCCAAAAGGAGAGCTAGATGCTGAATAAAACGGAGCTGCCACATCCCAGAAGGACTTAGTGACCAGAGATGGGGCTTCCATTTCAGGTTTTAATATCGCTGAAGCATCAGTTGGACCTTCCATGGACATCAACTCAACACAATGATCTTTTAGAACCTAGGTGAAAAAATAAAGCAAGAGTAAGAATAAATAAACTTTGGGGGCAGGGAGGACCGAATTATGAGAACAACATATAATACGTGTCTCCTCAGAAAGAGCAGTCCATTTTGCAAGAAGGTACAATTTTCAAGGCCGTTAGAACATGAAAAAAACATTTCTCTGGTTCAATGTAAAAAGTTTTATCGCAGATGTGCATGATTAGGGGTGATCTACACTAGAGTCATTTACAAAACATCAAGGTGACTTGTGGAAACAGATCCAAGGAAGAATTTCATTATTCAGCCTTTGAAAGGTTCCCACCCCCTTCCCAACAAAAAAATATTATTTTCTTTCCATTGCAAGAAAGCACGTAACCTGATATTTTAGTCATTGAGTCAGATGTGTGCACCTCAAGAGTCTCAGATGGCTGTAGGTAGTCACATATGTAGGTGCCTGCCAACCAAGGAACAAATACTCTTCGAGGAAATGAAAGACTGCATTCTTTTCTGCTCTTGACCATATCATATAAGATATGGTAGGTGGACAGATCATGTTCCAGAAAACATGGAAATAAGTATAACTGAAGAATGACACCTCAAATACAATGATAAAACTTCAAGCTTGTGCTTCACAAAAGATAGATTAGCCTGCTAAAAGCCAACTAATGGTGGAGGGAAATAAGAAGTTTCAATTAATCATAACTACCTTTATAACTTACCAACTATATTTGAGTTATTCCTTTTCCTGATGTGGGACTACGGTGTTTAAAAATTTCCTCTTTAATTTCTCACGTCCTCAATAGGACTATGCGATGCAATGCTCCAACATCACATGACTGGCCTTACTAGGTGGATCAACTACCATATGTGTCAACCCATAGAAAGGATTAGCCACATCTGCACTATAACCGTAAAAAGACTAATCAATTTGAAGTTTTCCTAGAATCAATATGAAGCTCAGTCTCACCTACTGGCCAATGTGGGACTTAGCACTCATGACTTCCTTTATAATTTGTCTGAGTTATTAGTTTTCCTACCGAGGTACTAGAGTGTTGCATTGAGCAACACAACTCACAAAAATTGATGAAACTGAGAGTACACAAGCATTGATTCACCAACGATGAAGAAACAAATAAACACAAATATACAACTAACAAACCTTAAGAACTGCAGGACAAGCTGCGAAACAGGTTTATCAGTTGATATCCCATCACTTGCTTCTGGGCTAGCATCATCTTTTGGTCCCACATCTCCATATGCCTCATCACGGATGATATCTAATCTACTTTGCAGACTCATGATGATATCCATCTACATACAAAAAAGCAACCAAAGATCGCACAGGACAGTGAGGAACAACTATAAGTTACTCATGAGAGCAAGACTAGCACAGACTCCATCAGGAATATACAGAAGGAAAAAGAATAACAACACAAAACAAAAGCTCAAGCATTGACATTTCATTGGCACTACAAAATCACCTGATGAATAAAAAAACAGAATATCACTGTAAAATAAGATGTAGAGCCCGAACTTGATTATTGAATACCTTTATGTCAGACACAGCTTGTGAAATTGGTTCTTTTGAGTTCAAGTATGCAAAAGAACAAACTGATCCATTGAAGACAAGAACACCGAGAGCATCTTTTCTGCTGCACGCTTTACAACATGTAAACAAATAATTAAATATAAGACTTATAATGCAGAACAATGGAAATATCTCAAAAAATAACCTGGTCAACAGTTGAAAAAGAGAGAGAAAAGAAAAGAAAAAGAAGTGCCGACACACCTGCATTTGAGTCTTTCATGAATGGTAGAAGCAATTCAACTTCATGCACACCATCCAACGTGCAAGATTCGTCACTAACCACCTAGAATTGTATGGAAGACCCACATACAAAAAATAAAATAAAAATAGAGAACCGATATTGCTGGAATCCACTAACAAAATGAGTTCCTCAGAAAACTATGGCAAACTACAGAAAAGTAAAAAAGAGCCTTTTTTTTTTGAAATATTTACCACTATAAGATCTGATAAATCTTTCTATTTTATATACTGGACCACTTTTTGACAATTATTTTTAACAAATGAAGCCAAAGCCATGGTTTTATGCAACTGAGAACTTTGATGAGGGCACAATTCATATTTATGAGATATAATGGCAATCCATTGTATTGCACAGATGTCAATATACTGTGTGCGTGTGTATAGATACAGGCAAACAGACAGATGGATAAACAGATATGGTATATCATAGTCTCTCTTACCAAATTACCATCAATGATCGCCTTTGCATCTTTCAGCTCTTTAGCATGATGAGAAATTCCTTGTCGAAGAACATCACTCAATGTTTGCACATTTGATGCACTTTCATGACATATGGGCAATCTGGGAAAAGAAAGCCTCACTTATTAGAGATGACTTGATAAAATATTTGGTTCCTGCCATGACTCGCATAAAAAAACTGTCCTTTTTTTTTTTCGTAATAATTTCACTACAAAGCACCAAAAATAATGTTGAAAAATTATAAGTGGACTATGATATGACAGTATGATTGCCTGGTATTTTAGACCAAGAGGTGCACAGAGATGCTTATATGATCAGTCTAGCAGTCAGCATAGCTTACATGCAGAAAGAAATTGGTCAGACATGACTCGTATATAGCCAACTTGATGACAAGTTTTTTAAGGTTCAAGAAGAAGATAAAATGTTCAAGATGGATTATAATCAAACCTTTTTTTTAAGTAATAAAATCAAACCTTGATTAGATATTGGCTTAGTTTTGGGGTGATTTGTCTGTTCACAACTGACTTCAATATTAACAATATTTGTTTCCTCATCATTATCCCTGACATAGCACATCATCTCATTTTTGGATACAATAGTGTCTTTACACTGTTTGGCATTATTGTAAACAGTATAACAATATATGAATATACAAACAGAAAACATCGATTTTCAAAGTTTTGGAAGACGATATGGGCAATCAAATACGAAAAATCATTAACCAAGCAGTTAGATGTGGAAGACCACTGACTATGCAAATGATACATGATACCTAAGGTTAAAATTATAGGTGCACTTGAAAGTCTGAAGGGAAGTTAGGACCCTTCCCATTTTGAAATCACAGGGTCGTAGGCTGCTTGATGTAATATTTGAAGTCCACGTGCAATTTCGACATGTCCATCTACACAGATAAACTCTTTAGTCAGCATGAAAACCACTTGAAAAACTAATTAAGATGGTACAATTAGAAAGAGGAAAAAAAATATTAAGTTAGATGAGTTATATACCTCATTGGTCTGTAACAAATGTGAATAAGCAATCTTTCCTCCCGATCAGTTTCCAGTACGGGTGTTGCTTCCGCAACTCCCTTTATAGTCTGCAAGAGCTGTTTCATTAAAAGTTAATAATTAGCTAGGAAACATCACTACTGAGACGGGATACAAATACTACAAAATTTAAATGTGGTGATGAGACAATCCCTGCAATCTGATGGGAGCACACAGCCACAAATATTGTAAACTTCTAGTTAAAAGACAAATAACAAGCATAAAAAAAGAGTTATCTCGTATCTAGTTCTACGAAAAAACAAGGCTCGCAAATAATAAGGCCACATCATGACAACTTTCTTGTTTATATTATAACCCAATTCTCATCGTACACATTTACATAAATGCCATGCAACGACCATCAGTATAAAAGCATTGGCATTGGTTTATTTATATGCAAATGTAAAATCACATGTTTTGGAGATTGTTTTTGTCATTCAAGAAAAACTTTTGGATTATGCATCTTTAAGCCAAAATAATTAATAAAATATTTTATTATTATTATTATTATTATTAATTTGTTTTCCTAATTTGTTTTTTGTTTTTGTTTTTATATTTATTTTGCAATTGCAGTGAAGGAGAGCTCTCAGGAAAAAATAAACCCGTTGGTGGAGAGAGAGAGGAAGGAGAGAAAAAAAAATTAATAAAATAATATTTGTAGAGTGAACAATGCATTGAAAAGATGTATAGGCAAGATTTATTGGTACTGTTTATAACTATGAAAATATTTACATATACATAATCCAATGTAATCAATTTAATAGTCTAGTTATGCAAATATGTGTTTGCATTTACTTATAAATAAACTAATACCAATGCTCACGGCGACATCTCTACCATATGAAGCAGACCAGCAATTCCTCATATAATAGCTAAGAGTTCTTCTACATAACCATCTAATTGAATGAGAAAAAAAAAAAATGAAAGAGGGAAAGAAATACCTGAAAAAGCATTATAGTTGAATTTTTAAAAGCATCACTGCTCACCCATATATAGATGCCAACCACCCTCACTCCACCCACTAGCATTCTAGCTACCTAAGAAACCGAAATAAGAGCCAAAAGCAAAGCTAAGAAAAATCGTATTCGATTAACAAAATAGTAAATATTAGTAAATTCAAACAGAGCAATGTGGTTCAGATTTCTATATATCTATACAGTGTCTACACGTTGCTCGAATGTTAAACCTGGCGAGCGTGTTCGGCCACCCAATCGCCATCGATAAACAGAGAGGAGACTTCGGCAGCCAGGGATCTGGACTTAGTTCCCTTTCCCTTGTCGTCCTTGACGGACTCGAGGAGTGAACACGCGGGCTCTCCGGCGTCGTTGGGTGGTGTTGGAACCAAATCGAAGACGAAACCCCGGTCTAAAGGCGAGCTCAGCTTGCCTACTACGAGACCCAACTGCGATAAACAAAACACATACTCAAACTCATCCATTTCAAACCATCTGCTGCGTACAATATCCATCCATGCATGCATACAAATTAAGAGAGAGAGAGAGAGACAGAATACCTGAACGGGGAGACCGGATTGGCTGAGACGATCCTCAATCAATTTGAGTTGGCTTTCTTCTCCAACCACCGCTTTCACCATTTTGACAGGCTGAAATTTTCTTCGTTTGCTTCTTAGACCGAAGCGAAACGCTGCGTGATAAATCTTCCTTTTTCTTTCTTTCTGTCCGCCTTTCTTTTTACAGTTGGGTTGGCCATGACTTATTTTGCTGAATTTTTAAGAAAAGATATACAGTGATGATTCGGTCAAAGGATATCGTAAAGACTATTTCAAGGGTTCTATAATACACAATATTTATATATTTATAAGATTTCAATTTTAAAATATATATTTTAAATTAAATTATAAAAAAATTTAAATAGAATTATTGTAATAATTATATAATGAATTTCATATATAACATTCATTTCTGTTAATTAAAATATAAAAAATTAAAAATGTTGAAAGTTTTAAAAAAATATTTGATTGTCAAACAGGTCTTAAAAAAATGAGATTTAAATACGAAGACACGTGGCTCGAATGTTATAACTGGCGACGCAATCGTCATCGATAAACGGAGAGGAAAATTAATCACGACCCGAAAGGATGGGTCCCCTACCCATTACCATTATTCCAGCTCGTGAAAAAGTTCTCCCCCAACTGCGCCGTTTTCCTTATCCCTTGTCCTTTACTCCTATAGCCCCTAGACTATCCCAAAAATGGCTTCCGAGCCCCAACTACTTCAAACCCTAGGCTTAGTTTCCCTCTAAAACCCATCCAAATCCTCTCCATTCCGTATCCCCTTTCGAGCCAGGGAGATGGACAATTACTCCTACTCGTCTTACCCTGATTCGGGAAATTCCTCTCCTCGGTCCCGCGAAATCGAGTGCGAAACCCCGTCGTGGGATGAGCAGTCAACGCCTGCTTCTGTGCACTACAAAGTGAAATTTATGTGCAGCTACGGCGGCAAAATCCAGCCCAGGCCCTACGACAACCAGCTCGCCTATGTTGGTGGCGAGACCAAGATCCTAGCCGTCGATCGTACCGTCAAATTCTCTACCATCAAATCCAAGCTCTCCTCCCTGATACCTGACGCCGATGCTGTTTGCTTCAAGTATCAGCTCCCTGGTGAAGATCTAGACGCTTTGATCTCAGTCACCAACGATGAGGATCTCGAGCACATGATGCTGGAATACGACCGCTTGTACCGGGCATCCGCTAAGCCCGCCAGGCTAAGGTTATTTCTCTTTAATGTAAACAATTCTGTTCTCACACCGGCTCCGGATCCGACGAGCTTCGGCTCTGCGAACCTCCAGCAACAGCAGCAGACCAAATCGGAGCGGCAGTGGTTCGTTGACGCTTTGAATTCCGTGCAGATCGACGGTTCCTCACCCCCGGCGAATCCGGATTTTCTGTTTGGATTGGACAAGGGGTTGCTCCCTGCGGCGAAGTTGCGGGATTCGGCTCCTGTGCCGACGGTTCCTGACGCGCTTACGAAGGATGTATCGGCCGGATCGGACTGTGGATCGGAGGACCGACATCAGATTGGAGAACCGGCGGTGTCTCCGACGGCGATCCAAAGGCAATTCCAAGACCTGCAGAGGTTGCATATTGCTGCCAACCACGAGCAAAACATATTTCAAATTAAAAGCGACGAGGGAAACCCTAGGGCCTACGCTACAGAGTACTACCCACAGAAAGCCCCGGAAAAAATGGTACCCGCAGCGACGGCGCTTCCGGTTCCCGTACAAGTCCCGATTTCGGCTACATACATGCCGGAAAGGCACATGAACACCGGAGGCTATCATCCTGTAGTAGCCTCTGGGGCCGACCATCATCAGCCAGTATATCTGATTCCCACGCCAACCGGAGGATACCAGGCCGTACGACCGGTAGGTCACGCATACTATGGGGTTCAGAGAGTAGTATCGGAGGCGTACCGGGAACAACCAGTATACAATGCGGCAACTCAACAGCAGCCGATGACGGTTGGGGGGGCTTATGGTGCGGAAGGAAGTATTCAAGTGGTGCAGCAACAGCAGCAGCAAGCGGAGACTGGGTACGCGCAAGTAGGGTTTGATAGTGCGGGGAGGCAGGTGTACTACACAACGCAGGGTGGAGTGCTACCGAGCTATCAGACTGTGATGGTGGATTCAAGACAAGGTGGCGGTGGTGCCGTTTTGAATCAAGAGGGTAAGGTTGTTGCCAAGACCTCCGCCGCGTGAATTCTTCAAGTTGGTTCCCAAACATTACCTATATTTACTATTATTTTCTATTTCATTACGACGTGACCGCAGAGTAAATAAAACGGCGAAGGGAACTTTATAGGTTGTGTGTGGAATGTTTATTAATTTGGTTTTGGGAATGCCTTTTTGGTGGTGTAACGGTGTTGGTTTGTGTGATGCTATCTGTGTTTTTTTATTAATTGTAAATGAAAGACGTTGATTGTTTAAAAGAGCGAAGATTGTGTTGGTTTCATCAATAACCAGTTTTCTATGCCTCCCAATCAATTCATCTGCTTACTGATTATTATAAATAATTATTGAAAATCTGAACCTAAAATGGAACAGAGAAGAAGCCTCTACTCTTCCCGGCTAAACCGCATTAAGTTGCAATGGACACTTATTCAAATGGGTTCCGATAATTATTGTATGATCAAAACATAAAAGGAGAGACGCAAGCAGCATATTCTCTTCTAATTTTATTGACCGAAATGGTTCATTAATCATAATTTGGGGGGCCATGTATAATCTACACGGCTACGTAAGCTGTTATTTAGGTAGAATTGGCATAATTCAGAACTTAGTGTGGCATAATCTTAAGCCGCAGGCATCTCATTTCCCACAACCACCACCACCTCCGCAACCTCCTCTACAACTGCCAGCACCACCGCCACCTCTACAACCTCCACACCCACCACTACAGCCCCCTCCGGCACCACAACCACCACTTTTCACCAAATCTTTGTGGTCGTAACCATCATCACACGTTCCATATGGGATGCCTTTCATCGAAGCTTCATTCTTGCCACCATAGCGCTCTCTACAGCCTGTGCCATCCTCTGCACCACCATCAGCACACCCTCTACATGGTCTACAATCAGCAAATTTCTCACGTGCTACACTCTTGCGTGGAGCTTTCCTCTTGTACCCATGTTTTCTACTGCATGTACAGTTCTCTTTTAGGATCACTTTACCACCGTTCTCAACTGCCTCATCAGCATCCATTGCTTTCTCTAAGGCAATGAAGGAGTTGGTTTTTCTGGTCTCTTTGTTGCACCTCTTGACATCTTCCGTCAAAACATTAACCATTTCTCTTTGATCCCGTATGTTGTCTGTGCTGATACCACTATAGCCCTCCTTCCTCAAAATATCTGAGATAATGAAAGCTGATAAGATCCCGGGCAATACTAGCCACTCTTCCTTGATCTGTTCATCAAATATTGTAATTATGCGACTCGTTGTCATAATTATTATTCTGATAGTGTCTGTATTTCATTAAAGAAATTTACCTTAAGAAAGCCAGATTTTAAATTGAATAACGCCACGGCTTTTCCGTAAGGATTTTCTGCTGAGAACTCGACAGCTGTCATGAAGTTCTGTTCGTCTTTTAGCTTCTCACAGCAGTCGGATTCGTACTCCAGTTTTCTACCAGGAAAAATAATTATCTACAGGAAGATCGGAAGTTTGGGTAAGCTGCAAGCTGAATATTATGGACCTGATTAGAGGGAATTAAGTCTTGTTCCATTTCAGTTTGAACTTTCAAGAAGGATCATCTGCTGCTGCAATTGATCGGCATATAGTCCAACCATCTAAATCTAGTGAGGCATGGTAATGATACTCACCTTCTGAATACCTGTGAGCTCAAAAATATGGCCATCTTCATTCAATTCCTTTTGAAGCTGAAGCAACCAGTTAGCGTTAATTAAAGACCACATTTTCCCATCAAATTCTGCAAGCACATGGGTTTCTCCGGATGCAACCATGCCAGTCACTTCTTTCTTGGAAAGAGAACTGCTTGCATCTTTTATTGTTGATTCGCTGTCATGTGCAATAGAGGAGGATAAAACTAGTGTTGGAAGTGCCGAAAATGAGGTGTATAGGCATTAGAATAGAGTACTTATTCAACTTTTAAGTAAGTTCAAACAATATTATTCGCTTCTTTTATCCTTAAATCAGAAAAAAAGTGGCTAACATCTTTGGTACCCATCCCAGGCACTTAATGCTGTCTTGCTCGATTCATGCTTCTGTGCATGCATGAGCAGAAACTAGCAGAGATAGCATGACTTGGTGATCATGGTCGATGCCTAAAAATTCTAGATTGGAAAAACAAAGGATATCAAGATGGTCGTGTTCCATGTCTTAAAATCGTGACTCAAGGATAAAACTGATTGTCTTGGAAACTCTGATACGTGATCTTGTAGCAAACTGTAGTGAAATACCTCTCTATGCTTAACGGCAAGGATATTTAGAAAGGTCATTGCAAATTGAAAATTGTATGCTTTAGTTTCACGCACCTCATGAGGAGGCTGATGATCTCATTATCAGCCTCATCCAGAACAAATGTCTTGGTATCAAGATGCAAAGACCTTCCAGGAAGTGGAATGAAACATGGACTTTTTGAGAATGGACCTGTTCGAACCATTTGCACCACATATGGTGCTGGGGTGGGAGCAGTCAAGGAGAGAGCGATCAGTAAACTAATTGGCTTCGAAACCGTGACTCCAGGATCTGGCCTCAGGTCAAACCATCTCTCTATGGGCAGTTTAGAGATTGGATGAATAAGGTGCTCTAGAGAGATTGAAGTAGTTCCCAATACTTCAACTGCCCTCTCTGTGGGCAAGTTGAGGGATGAAGAGGTCATAAGTTCGAAGAAAAGCTCTCCAGTAGGTTCACACTGGAAAACAATGACTTGTTTCTTTCCAGACTCAGAGTATATGCTTGTTCGTTTCCTGGTGTTGAAGACTAGATCTGGCTGTTCCTTTCCAAAGGAGACGAAAAGGTTGCCCTTGAACCCGACTTGTAAGTATTTGATCCCAACAATCTCCAGCATAACCTGAATTAGAATTAGGAAAACGTGTAAATAAAGTAATAGTAGGCTAATATAAGAAGCTGTTGCCATAATTCTGTCTTTGTCGTGAGAATTGGTGGAAGATGATACTGGAAGCTACCTCTACCAGTGTCTTCTTGGGAAGCTGAATCACATTCTGATACTCATTGGATGGAGTTAATTTCATGCTCATAGTATTCACTTTGTGCAGATTAATAGCAAGAGGAGATGGAGCGCGCCCTCTATACATTGCTCCTGCCCTCCAGTACCTTGAACCAAACGCCTCTTCCCACTGCCTGGTGGTTCTAGAAAACCTAACATCCAGCTTTTTACCCTTGGTTCTGTCAGAATCTGTGTCATCATGCTCTAATACCTTGTCCATTATTGCCACCAAATCTTCACAGTAAGAATCAGGATTCAGTTGGTGTGAGTGCCATATGAGGTCAATGTCATAAGTTGGGACACAGAAGCGATTAATTGACCTCTCTTTGTTTCTCTTTATCAAATGTAGAAACCCCTTATATCTGGCCACCGCTCCCTCAAGAAAGTGATCATCATTCATGGCAGGACCGGATACCTGCAACATACATATGTCGGCAACAAAATTGGATGCCAACCTTCACTGGTCTATTATGGAATGGGAAAGCTGGAGAGAATTACACAATCTTGAAGTTTCAATATACAGTTCACCTTTCTTGATAGATACAAAGACTAGAAATCACCTGTATGATATGTTTTCGAATGTTATGCCTGAATTGTAGCACACCAGCTATTTTTGGCAGTAGTTAATCAATCATCTTAAAGAATTTAAGAACTTGAACCATTTCGAAATGAACATAAATGATACTACTCCAGTACAGATTTTTTAAACGAATTTCCTTTGACAACCTAAGATTTTCTTCATTACCTGGTAGAAGAAAGGACATTGTCTTTTGACAGCTGAATGTAAATCATAGTCGGTGCTTTCTGAAGCACCCATAACAATTGCACCAAAATTCTCTGTTAACTGGCTCCTTGGATCGAGTTCGTATGGTTCTGTTGGATACATGATGTTCCAAATTTCTTCAGTTTGCTTTTTGCAAGTTCCCTGAACAGAGGATGCGACGTTCCAGTTGTCAAGAACTCTCCCATAAAGTTCTTCGCAGTCGTTCTTGTAGCGCACCTGAAAAACCAATAAACAGCTTAATTCAATACCAACCAACAGACATTTTCAAAGCATGTTATGAGTTTCATACAGAAGACTACCGGGTTTAGCCTATGACAATGCCATATCCATTCACAATCAAGTGGCACGACCAAAGGGCCTTCTGTAACATTGAATTTGGTATGTTTCGCAAGTAAGGGAAGCCAACAGTGCTTATACCTGGCAATGAAAGCATTATTAATGGAAGACACTAAAAATTCATAAATTTCAACGCCATTTTCAACCGACCAAAACGACTAACGAACACCTTGTTACTTGTTAGAGTGCTTACCTCAAAACGGCTCGATCTAAAACTGGACCATCATAGAGGTAGCGGTTCTTGTCGACCTCTGCAAGAAACTTTAGCTGTTGCTTTGCTGCAGCCACGAGGTCTTCGCTAATGACAATCTTCTGCGCCTCGGCCCACTCCAATTCTTGCTCCTCCTCCATTCTCGCTTCAAAAGCTTCCCCACAAAACAATAACAAAAATTCCTTTTGAATCCGATTTTGTAACCGCCCGAACTTAAGAATTCAATGCGGATGTAATTCACGATATATTTTACTCGTAAAAAAAGTCAAAGGGTCGAAAATGTAGAAGGGAGTGTGTGTTGGTGTGACATTAAGTTGAAAAATCAAGCGGAGGAAAATGCTAACAACAATGTTGATTTGGGTTTTGCGGATCAAATGCTGCCATCGTGTCTCTCTCTCTTTTCCTAGGCCAATGTCTAATTTGTTTCCAAGGCCGGTTGGTATTTATAGTTCTAAATATAGAGCCCAAAAGTTCCAACAAGGAGACCAAAACAACCCTCCCTTCAGCGTGACAAGAGCACTCCTTGAAACTGGGCAACTTTCGTTTCAACGTATTCATGAATTGTGTATTTATTTGTCATGTCTTTGATACTTTCCAACAAGTCGACGGGTTTAGTGCGAGCCCGTGGCACGCAAATAAGAAGTTGTTCTGTGCAGGCATTGTTGGTTGCCATGGTTTGAGAATGGCATGAATCCCAACCAACATATAATGAATTGTGTATGCGAGTCTCCGAGCTAGAAATTTAGGGTCCTCTCGCATTGCACACCAAGTGCAAATTGATAGCAAGGTGTAAACTGTAAAAAAATAAAAAATGGTTTGGATACTTCAACAAAAGAAATAACTTTTCTGAGAAGAAAATTTCTCTGTTGTATATCTTATTGAACAATGACCTTACACCTTATATATATATATACAAAGCTCGTGTAGAAAGAAATAAAGCAGCACCTGCTGTTGCTAAACAACAAACTAACTAGAAAACAAAATAACCATAGTGGGTATGTTCAATCCTATAACAGAAAAATACAAACTATACAAACAGAGCAGCAAAAGCTAGTGCCTTCTTGTCCCATTTGATTCATCCTCAATTCCACTACCTCTCTTTCTTGTCCCTTCTGCACAATCAGCATTGCACGTAAATGAGCCTTGAGCTGGTGAATGTGCTGGCAGATTGCTTCCCAACTGGTCACCTTGTATTTCATCACTTAACATAAACAACACCGAGCTCATACAAATAAGTCAAATTGTTGTATTTGAACTGCATATCTTATTCATGCGTCACTTCGGTTAGGACATTCGAGTCTCCATTAATAGCATGATGGGTATACCCATCAATTGATGAATAAAAGACTTTTAAGTGGTATAATACAGCGAGTTTGAATGCAAATGATATGGCTAACAAAGATTATGAGCAATGTCACTCCCGATCTAAGTAGCTTATTATGTTAAATACTTAAAATACATCGTTGTAATTGAAGACGATAAAATGCAAAAGATGAATAATAGCATTTTTCAAATATTATCGCCAACTCAACTTTGAAAAAGATTGGAAAATAATCAAATTCCATTGATCAGAAAATCGATATGCATACTGAGTGATGCAAATAATAGTAATCAATTTAGTTTTTGGTTGTATACTCTTAGATAATCTTCTTATATGCATTTTATATATTAATAGTGGTAAGGATCCATCTTGAGATATTATGTATTTTTTATAATTACATTCAATATTAAGCATGCTTGATTAGGAAAAAAACTGAATATTCTTTACACGTAGAATATTGTTTCCCAACCCCAAGAAAATGTCTATTAGAATCAAAAGATTATTAATTTTTTAGAGATGCTACTCATCATTCTACACCACACACTTTACATATTTTAATATTATTTTTTATTTTATTTTATTCTGGTTAAACTAATTGAATTGTTCTACTTATTATCTACGACATATTTGTTATAATATTTTACTACTATTAGAATTGTGTCACATCATTTAAATTTAATCAAACGTAATGGCCAAAATTAGAAGTTGATATTATCAGTTAGCTTTTATATAGAATAATGATAGGTTCACTACCATCTTATCATTATTTTACTATTTTTTTTTTTTTACGCAATGGTTAAAAAAGTGACTATTAACGAAGTTGTATTTTTTTTTAATTTTTTCTTAATGATTAAGGATGTTAAAAAAATACTTAAAATAAAATAAAATAAAAATAAAAATTTCAAATACACTAGAATAATAAAAGGAGTAGTAGGAGAGTAGTAACTCCATCATCACCCTTTCATATATTATATCATTTGGTACCTTTGAACATAAAATGTAGTCATCTTAATTATTATTTTTATTTTTAATATACAATGTCATCTTAAAGTTGAAAAGGAAGCCAAACGTAATTTTCATTCCTTGCACGTTTCGTTTCTGCTTCACAACTTATCTCCCTTCCTCGAAGTACAGCTCCGGAGTCCCGATAGACGTTAAAATTAGACAGTCATAAGTGACGTGAAGAAGGACAATAGCCATCGGCATCCCTCATTTCAAGTGTGCAATATCATATCTTAGTTGACGCATTCATTAACTTATATTATAAACTACTAACAATAATCATTGTATTAACAACATTTCCAGCTCATCTATCAGTGTGTCTTCTCTGGGCCCCCCGAAGAAGGAAAGAAAGATTAATAAATAAATAAATAAATTATTTTTTTAAAAAAAGGGAACAAAAGATAGTGGAAATACCGAAACGGGTCAGCTCCAGTTTTCGTTTTGAAAGAGTGGTTGTAATAGATAGGGATGCATTTTTCTTGCCTAAAATAATTACAAATGTCCCCACTGTCTTTTGAATATTGAAACACGGAACCTGATTTTCTGAGCAATTGTCAATAATGAGGCGCCGATACGCCTCTGATTTCATCTTTGCCACCTAATTTAATTGGATTACTCCAATACAAATTCCAATTTGCCTCCACTACCTATTTATGGAATCATATAAATATCTTCGATTTTATTATTTTTTAAGATTTGAGCTAAACAGTGTTTAGTATATCAATATTTTAATAAATAGATAAACAATTTTTTTTTATATAATAATTGAATAAAATTTCCTAATATGTAATTTGAAAAATAGTTTGTAAGTTTTAAGGTAACAAGTCCGACTTACTTTCTTTAAAAAAAATTAGACAAATTTAAAATTTATGTAAAAAAATAAAAATTGAATAAAATATAGTTAGAATATTATTTTTTTAATATTATTATTATGAGATTTGAAAAAATTAAATTAAAATTTAAAAAAATTTAATTTTTATTATATTTTATATAAAAATTTAAAAAAATTATAATAATAAAATAATATAAAAATATTTCTCAATTCAAACCAACTCATCATTTTTAAAATTGTATGTAGATTCTAACATTGCTTTCATAATTATCCTCACCCATCCTTTTCCTCCCGCGATAATTTACTTTGAAGTTTGAAGTCGTGGAGATACTTATCCTATATATGTGATGCATATGTTAATTGTACTTATAATAATATTTTAATACTCCTAAGAATATTGCTTTGTCAAATTAATCATACAAAATTGACTGCAAAATTCTTTCCGTAGAAGTCTTGTCCTTAGGTTCTGCTGGGTCATTGAGAATTCTCATATGAGAATTTTGTGGTTTAAAATAAAATATTAAAATATTATATTTTAATATTATTATTGTTTTAAAATTTGAAAAAGTTAAGAAAAAGTTGAATAGTTTATTATATTTTATATGAGAATTTGAGAAAATTATAATGATGAGATGAGAATTTTATGTGGCCAAACAGTAAAACTTCAATTTATATTCTATTACATTTGATTGCACCGGAAATTATAATTTTGTGACGAAGTAGGGTAAATTTGGGAGCTAGGAACAGATTCCCATCTTATATTATCATTATAATTTTTTTATAAAATATAATAAATAATTTAAAATTTTCAAATCTTAAAATAATAATAATATTAAAAAATAATATTTTATTCAATTTTTAACTTTCATTTAAAATAAAAAAATTGTCATCTCACCATCTAAATCTATTGTTACTATTTCCACCCAACCACATGTATAACTTTTAAGTATTATATATATCATTAATAAGTAATACTATATATATATATTTATAGTTATAAAACATATAAGCGATGTACAGTTATTATAAAAATAAATAAAATTTATTATTAAAATATTAATTTTTTAAAATATATTTTTTTTATCAAAATAATGACACATCACTTAAGTGAAGACTCACCTATCATTTCTCGTATATCCGTTCGAAAACTAAAAAAATGGAGACAAGATCGAGAAATCCCCAACTAGAATCTAGGCTTGTCTTCCTTTTCTTGTTCCTCTCATTCTCCTTCCACCCACTTGGAATTCAATTTTCTACGACTTGCTTTTAGCTTTTGCTTTCGCTTTCTCGCCTAACAATCGATCCCCATTTTTCTAGCTTCTGCTTTCGAGCTGTAGAATATCTTTAAAATTTTGTTCAGTACAAGCCAGAGTAGAAGAATTTGATCAAATTAGAATATTGCAAGGCGGAAAAGCTTCTTATTAGTGGAGCGTTGTTTGTGCCGCTTTGCGGAAAGATCGTCGCTCTTCTGGTGCGAATGCTGAGATTGAGTTCGGAGAAAAAAGTTTAGTTGCAAGAGAGATGGTGGTGAGGAAAGTAGGGAAGTATGAGGTGGGGAGGACCATTGGCGAAGGAACTTTTGCCAAGGTTAAGTTCGCCCAGAACACGGAGACTGGTGAGAGCGTCGCCATGAAAGTTCTCGATCGCAATACCATTATCAATCACAAGATGGTCGACCAGGTTGCTCTTCTTTACCGACCAAGTTAACTGAAATTCCCTGATACTTTGGTTTTCGAAAAAGAAAACGAGAATTGATAATAATCATGGAATTGAACGGTGTCTTCTTTGAAGTCTTTTCACCGAGACGTTATAATTTAGCAACACCTCAACAGTAGGAGCAGATCTTGTAGAGCCTTTCTATATTCAACAGTTATTCCCTTAGATTTTTTGCCTTTCCTGAGCAACGCTTTGATTTGATTGCTTTGCCGTGTATTCCGCTCGGTGTAGGCATACGTTTTTACTGTCTTATTGTCCTCTCCCGATATTCTACCTGGAGTCTTAGTTTTGACATGTTTTCTGTCCTTATGATGTAAACTTCGGGTAATTGTGATCACATCATAGCGTAATTCGATTTCTATCTACTGCCTATCCGAACAACTTTTTGTTTTCTAAATTTTCTGCCTCATCGTAGTTTACTATTATCTTGCAGATTAAGAGGGAGATATCTATAATGAAGCTCGTCAGGCATCCTTATGTTGTTCGTCTTCATGAGGTATGCTATTTGTTTCTGAAGTTTCTTTTTTGGGCATTTATAGGCATTCTATTGCTTTAGGAGTTTATACATCCTCTTACGTGTAATGTTCTTTTCTCCAGGTTCTAGCAAGCCGTACTAAGATTTATATAATCTTGGAGTACATTACAGGTGGTGAATTGTTTGATAAAATAGTGAGTAGTCTAATCTAAGATCCAACCGCAAATAGATTGAACTTTTTTGTTAATATCTTCTTGTCTTATTTCACTTCTGAATGAAGTGGTGATGTGGTAATGATTATGCAGGTTCGTCATGGACGTCTTAGTGAAGCCGAATCCCGTAGGTACTTTCAGCAGCTCCTTGATGGCGTTGATTTTTGCCACAGCAAGGGAGTCTACCATAGAGACTTGAAGGTTTTCCTTGGCTGGCATTTGGAAAGCAATTCTAGTTTTTTTTTTAAAACAATTCTTACAATTATTTCCTTCCATTTTACAGCCTGAAAATCTTTTACTAGATTCCCAAGAAAATATAAAGATATCAGATTTTGGTCTGAGTGCATTGCCTGAACAAGTAAGATTTTTGTTGAAGTTATCACTGTCTCAGTAGGGGTGGGTGTGTGTGTGTTTAACTGTAGCATATCTGTGAGAAATCATATGAATTATTGTTACTTGGTAATTTGCACGTAGGGAGTTAGCCTCCTTCGAACAACATGTGGGACTCCCAACTATGTAGCACCTGAGGTAATTTTTAGGGTGCTAGCTTCTAAATTCAATTGAACATTCTCTGAAGTAAAAGAATACAGTTCAAAATACATGCCTGTTTATTGAATAATTTCATCTTATTTTCTCTAGGTTCTCAGTCACAAGGGTTATGATGGTGCTGTGGCGGATGTTTGGTCCTGTGGGGTCATCCTTTATGTTCTGATGGCAGGATATCTTCCCTTTGATGAGCTTGATCTCACCACGCTATATAGTAAGGCATGAGCAATTATCATGGGTACTCGTTTAATGATTATCATGCAGATAAGCGCCTTGCATGTTGCAAATGAGCAAGCTTTTTTCCCCTTTCTTGATGGGTGTGAAATGCTTCAAATAATATTTTGCTTTAGTGGCACAAACTTTGAACAATTTTATATGGTGACAGTAGCCAATTTACCATTGCTTAGTTTCTATGTGGAAATAGAGATCAAGCAGTCCTGTGTACTGCTATATTTTTTAGAAGGAAGGTGAAGATTTTATCTCTGTTCGATGTATTAGTTTCTCTGAAATTCTTTTATAGGTGCACTTCCTTGTGAATGCTGGTGTTGATCATCATTTAACTCTCATTTGTCTGTCCATGCTGAAGATATCCCATTTCCTCTTATGTGCTTTTTGTCAGATATGTTAGACTTTCATATAGATATCTTTTTTTAAATTGTTTTCTGCAGATTGATAAAGCAGAGTTTTCATGTCCATCTTGGTTTCCTGTTGGAGCAAAATCCTTGATTCATAGAATTTTAGACCCAAATCCTCAAACTGTAAGTATTGGTTCTTTGACAACATTTATTTGCAGCTGTACTGTATGTGCTTTTTCTGCCTGCATCTGACAGTTAGGATTTGTTACGAAGAAACAAACTCGTGATAGTTGGTATATTATTTGGAATCAAGTTGCTTATCAAAAAAATGATTTGGAATCAAGTTGACGAATAACATAAAAAGCATGCAATGGGTAGTATTGAGTTGTTGGGGCAATAGAAAGGCTACAAGAGTATGGTTCTTGTTATTATTTCTCCCCATATAGTGTTTTAAGAGCACCAATGCTTTTGGTAATTAGAAAATTGACTTGGTCTGCGTGGTCCAATGTTGACTGCATCATTGCCTTTTCCTAGGAAGTAAAATTCAATGTGGCGAAGGAAGGGGTTGAATGTTTGATACTATTCAATCAAGTTTGGAAAAAAATGCGCAAATAAATAAAATGGTTCTATATATATATATATATATTTATAAGTAAACGATAGTATTAATAAGAATAGGCATAGCCCAAGTACACAAGGAGGTATACAAGAGATAACACCTATCTAGTTCGCTAAATAGGACAAAAGGAAATCATGTACATTTAGGCCATTGAGATCTATGGCAATAGCCCATTGAAACAAAGTGCTGAAAAATAACACACGAAGCTCCTCTACTGTGTGCTCCGTCTCTTCGAAGGTCCTCTCGTTACGCTCTCGTCATAAGCACCACATAATGTAGATAGGGACCATCTTCCAGATAGCTTTGATTTGTGAAGTACCTCCCGGCATCACCCAACTCATCAAAAGCCCAACCACTGAAGCCGGAATCACCTAGTTTAGACCTACACGACTGAAACTTTCGCACCACAAAAACCTGGCTGTCTCGCAGTGTAATAAGAGATGATCCACTGTCTCACCGGCTTTCTTACACATACAACACCAATCTGAAATAATTATCTGTCGCTTCCTCAAGTTATCAGTGGTCAAAATTTACCCAGGGCTACCGTCCATGTGAAAAACAGTGCTTTAGGAGGCGCCTTGTTCTTCCACAGTCTTCTCCATGGGAATTGAGAATTCGGTGAAGCTGTAAGGACCTTATAAAATGAGGGAACTGAAAATATACCTTTACCCCCTGGTATCCACCACAATTTGTCAACTTGTAGTCCATTCGGTTTCTTGGAATATAGTAGACGAAAAAAGGCCTCAAAATTGTCTATTTCTCAATCTTGAGCTGCTCTAGTAAAGGTCACATTCCATTGAACTTGATCTCCTGAGAGGATCATGAGATCCGCCACCGTTGCTTCTTGGTCGCTTGCCACTCGAAAAGCTAAAGGAAATGAATCCTTTAGTGCCACCTCCCCACACCAGATATCCTTCCAGAATTTTATATGCGTTCCTTCCCCCACCACCAAACTGGTATGGGTAGCAAACGCCATCCATCCTTGTCTTATACGCCTCCAGATCCCCACACCGATCGGCCCATTCCCCTCTCTAGTACACCAACTTCCCCAAGACCGACCATATTTACAATCAACTACTAGTTTCTAGAGAGCATCCGGTTCCACATTGTATCTCCATAACCATTTTCCCAAAAGTGCTTGATTAAACAATCTCAAGTTCTTTATCCCTAGTCCACCTGAAGGAATTGGTCTACACACCTTGTCCCAACCAACTAGATGGAACTTAAATTCTTCCCCCATCCCACTCCATAGAAAATCTCGGTATAGTTTTTCAAGCCGCGCCGCCGCACCTGCTGGGATAGGAAATAGAGATAAGAAATAAGTAGGTAAGTTAGAAAGAGTGCTTTTGATAAGGGTCACCCTCCCTCCTTTTGACAAATATAATCTTTTCCATCCTGCCAATCTTTGTTCTATATTCTCAATAACTGTGTCCCAAATCGTTAAGGCTCTTGAAACAGCCCCCAACAGTAAGCCCAAATAAGTCATTGGGAAAGAAGCCACTTTGCACCCAAGTATGCCCGCTAACTGCCGAGTATTACTTAAACTACCAACTAGTACTAACTCAAGACTTATCAAAGTTCACTCTCAGCCCTGATACTGCCTCGAAGCCCAAAAGGAGCGCCTTCAGAGTACTAAGTTGGTCCTGCTCTGCCTCGCAGAAAATTAAAGTATCATTGGTGAAAAGCAAGTGTGAAATTGAAATAATGCCCCTATTTAATTCCCCCATTGAAAGTCCTGCCATAAGATCATTGTTAACTAGGGCCGTTAACATCTTGCTCAGTGCTTCCATAATGATAACAAAGAGAAGTGGTGACAACGGATCTCCCTGTCTTAACCCCCGAGAACTATTAAAGAAACCTTCTGGGTTGCCGTTGATCAGAACTAAAAATCTGGCTATTGAGATACACCATCTGATCCACATATACCATTTCTCTCCAAAACCACATCTCTTCAATAAATAAATGAGGAAATCCCAATTTACATGGTCGTATGTCTTCTCCTTGTCTAACTTGCAAATGATCCCTGCACATCCAGATTTTAATTTACTATCCAGGCATTCATTGGCTATTAAGACAGAATCTAGAATTTGACGGCCCCTTACAAAAGTGTTTTGTGGTTTTGAGATTATCTTAGCCAAAGTCGCCCCTAACCTGTTTGCAAGCACCTTTGAGATGATTTTGTAAACCCCATTTATGAGGCTAATAGGCCTAGAGTCTTTCACCTCTAATGCCCCTGTCTTCTTCAGGATTAAGGCAATAAAGTAGCATTCAGACTTTTTTGGAATTTTCCTCCCACATATAATTCCTGGAACACATTCATAATATCCTCTTTCACAACCTCCCAGCAAGTTTGAAAGAACCCTATTGAGAAACCATCTGGTTCTATTGCTTTATCTTTTTCCATTCTTCTAATTACATCGAGTACCTCATTTTCCTCAAAAGCTCTTTCCAACCATGACGCAGTTTGTGGTTCAATAGAATCAAAGCTGAGTCCATCCAAATTTGACCTCCATCTCTCTTTTTCTGTAAAAAGTTGTTCATAGAAACTTACCACATGTTCCCGGATCACTGGAGCCTCCGTACATTCACTATCATTAATCTGCAGCATCTTAATTGTGTTGTTTCTCCTATGAGAGTTGGCCACTCTATGGAAAAATTTTGTGCTTCGGTCCCCTTCTTTCAGCCACAGTGCCCTTGCCTCCGTACGCCAAGAAATTTCTTCCAAAGATAATACTTTCTCTATATTATTTTCCACTTATATTATTTTAATTCTTTTCCTAGGAAGTAAAATTCACTGTGTCGAGGAAAGGGGTGTAATGTTTGATAATGTTCAATCAAGTTTGGAAAAAAATGCATAAACAAATGAAGTGGCTGGAGCCATCATGGCTGTTTCATTTAACAACGTGTCCACTTTTCTTCCTATGCTAAGAGTTTTATGTCTAATGGCTCATACAAGGAAACAATTCGTTGAAATACTTTCTTTCTTGTGAAAGTATAACAAGTAAGCTAGTATGTGCCTGGACCATAAATGTCAAGATTTTTACTTTTAATATCCAATTACTTAAAATTCCTGGTATGTAATGACACCCTACGTGAACTTCAGTTTTAGATTAATTTCCGGGGTGCAAATTGAAATAGATCATGTTCAACCTGTTAATCTGTCTTACTAGAAATAAATGTTTTACAATTATAGATTGCTTTGGTATATATTCCTTCTAGAAGGATGTTTCTAGAAGACTTAGGTTAGGTGTCCCACGAGCTGTCATTCCCTTGTCCGTTTGCTTCACTATCGAGTTCCTTCTATCTGCCTACAAAAAAAAGTTCCTTCTATCTGATCTTTTTAATTCTAGTGCAGGTGTCCCAGTGCAGCTGATGTCTTTGATCTCTAGTTACTTTGGTTCTGGTTGTTTCTGAGAAGTTCCTTTCTGTTCTGTGCAGCGTATTACTATTGAACAGATCAGGAATGATGAATGGTTTAAGAAGTGTTATGTTCCTGTCGGACTTCTCGAGTATGAAGATGTAAACCTTGATGATCTAAATGCCGTTTTTGATGATTGCGAGGTTGGTAAGGCTTTTAAAAGCTTCACATTCTTCCCCTATATGTCTACTTCTGTTGAGATTTTAACATGCATTTTATTTTACTGCTGCCATAAAGATCTATTTTGTTAATGTTGTAATTGGAAAAGTTTGTTGTCAGCAGTTGCCAAATTCTCCTACTATATGTATTGTTCCCAGGCTCGAACCACAAATGGTAGCAAATCATTCCTGATCTCTACCATTCACCCATTCAATCCAATGTCTATTGTAATTATATTTTTTTCTGGATGGCATCCTCCTGTCCTGCCTTTTGTTTTTCCCCTTATTTTTGGAGTTATATACACGTACAAAAATCAGATTGCACCAGTTGTAAAAGTAGTTTTTCTCACACCATAATTTGCAATGATTTAAATATTTTTCCATTTTGAATATGAATGCTGTTATGTCTATTGAGCTTACCAAATTAGTTTTTAGGAGCTATCTTATCCATTAAGTGCTCAAAATTATTGGGGCTCAAAAATTAAGAAATGGCTCTTTAGATCCAACGCTACCTGCCATCAATCTGTGTTCTGAGCGAGCATATGCCCTCTCTATGCATATAGTAAGTTGTATATATTGGGAACCTTATTCAGTCAACCATATTATAGCTTAGTTGTATATTGACCAACTGTCAATATACAATTGTTTATGTTGTTACATTTTATCTTTTATCTTCAGTTGTGAATGGATTATGCTTTTAATACATCTATAGATATCATTCGCATCGAAGATACTGATATACACGCATGAGTACATATGTTATCCAAATCAGGTGTCCATGCTCACCTGCATTAGTTTGTTATTCATCTGCTTTATTCTTTTAACACTCTTGAAATCATGGTTTACTTTAGGAACAAAGGGACAATGGGCAATGCGGGAATGAGGACATGAGTCCTTTGATTCTTAATGCATTTGACTTGATAATTCTATCTCAAGGATTAAACCTTGCATCGCTGTTTGATCGTGACCAGGTATGGATTATTACTTCTTTACTGTTGGGATTCATTTTTATCTAATTTCTACTCAAGCAATTCCACCTCTGGTATGAAAAATAAAATGGTAAATAGATTTTCGTTTACCTGTTGAGGGGTCATTTGTGGACGCACATGAGGGTGTCATGTATAGACACAAATATGGACATGGGCTGTTGGTCAGGCAACTTCTTGAAACCCAGACTATGAGACATGGATAGCTATGTTTAATCGTGAAATTAAATTAAACAGATGCTTTGATCATTGTAATAGTGCTTTATGGCATGTCAGAGACCCATATTACTGAGACGTTGATAATAATTATACTTGGTAGTAACTTCATTAACAAAGGCAAAACATTTTTAGGTGAGCAAAAGTGGAAACTACTACGAGTTCTAAAATAGGTGTCAAACACAAATTCCGTACTATAATGTTGCCTATCATCCTTAGGGATACCTCCCGCATCACAGACAGACAACGAATCCCATGCAAAATTGTAGCCTCGAATATATTCTGTACTTCTTATCTTTCAATGCTTCAATTGTGCCTTTCATCGGTAATATAAAAAATCTCAATATCATACAATAAGTGTATGTTCTCATGGAATACTTTGACAAACTTTTTCTACTTCCATCAAGATGTTTAAATTTCTCTCTCTCCCTGACAGGACTCTACAAAGCATCAGACACGCTTTCTTTCACAGAAGCCCGCAAAGGTCGTTTTATCGAGTATGGAAGTTGTTGCACAATCAATGGGGTTTAAGACTCACATACGCAACTTTAAGGTAGACCTCTCAGCATTTGCTATTATAAATAGTATTTTTATTTGAGTATTTTTCTACTTTGGTTAATATATTATATATATATATAATTTGAGCTGATGTAGCTACTAATGATTTTGTCTTGTAGTCCCGTTTCTTCTGCTCTATAGATATATATAGTTCATTATGAAGGATGATATAATCCTGCCTATGGTACCCCCTAAACTCATTCTAAAATTGCATCAAATTTCAGATGAGAGTGGAAGGTTTGTCAAAGCACCAGAGTCATTTCTCAGTTATTCTGGAAGTAAGCTTTCCATCCCGGACCTTCCATATTTTAACCTGCACCTTATTTTTTCATCTGCTCATTTCTGCTGTAGTATATTTAAACTTTTCTGTTTTGGCTGAAGATTTTTGAGGTTGCTCCGACATTTTTAATGGTTGATATTCAGAAAGCAGCTGGAGATGCTGTTGAATATCTCCAGGTAAGCGAAATCTAATATACGCATCAGATTTTCACATAGACCAGTCTTGATATTTTGGGTGATGATAAGAAAGTTCTCTCTTGTTACAGTTCTACAAGAATTTTCGTAGCAAGCTTGAGGATATCATTTGGAAACCACCTATTGATTCAAGCAAATCAAGGATCACCAAGGCAAAGAGCAAGAAGCGTTGATGTTGTTCCTGTAAGTGTAACAAAGATGATGTTACGCGGTGTAATCTGGGGGTTGAGAAAGATGATGTTGTTCCTATAAGAACACATTAGGATTACAGCTTGCTTAGATACACCTCAATCCTCCACTCCCCCTCCCCTTTACTCGCTGCCACGAAAAAAAAAAAAAAGGGTAGATTGAAAAAGAGAGGAATTACAAAGAGGATTAAGTGTAGTAATTATCTCAGTCGATTTGTTGATGAAAATTAATGAGTGTAATGTTGTAGTTCTTTAATTGCCGAACATGGTGGTAAGTTCAGAACTTGTACGTTTAAGTTTTGATGCTCTTGCGATAAAACGAGTACTGTTAAGTTTTGTGGGTGTCTGCTGTTACTGGTATGCTCAGCGGAAAAAAATGAAATATTTTCTGTGTTTCAGATTTGTCCATTTTTTTAAAAAGAAGTACGGGATTAGCACATTCGAGAATTGCAAATATTTTTCTCATCCTTTTTTCCCCCAAAAAGATGTGCCAAACTGTGTTGTATAAGTTCGTATTTATAATTTATAAAATGAAAAATGACAAACCTATAATTACGCCATAATTTTATTTAAAATAAAGAGTAGTATTGTAAAATTAAAATTATTTTTAATGGATGGTACAATTATTCATTTAAAATAAATTATAAAATAGTTATAAAAAAATTGTGAATGTATTGCTATTCAAAATCGATAAATAAAAATTTTCGATCAGTAAATAAAGAAAGTAGTACAACCGAAGGTACAAATTAATTTTTTTTAAAAAAAATTATATTTATAAATTAGTGTGGAAAGTGTATTATAATATAATTATGCACAAAACTGAGAGACGGGCTTAGGGCCTGTTTAGAGTTGCGTTTGAAGTATTAAAAAATATTTAATTATTATTAAAAGCTCTTTAATAAAAAAAATTAGATTGTTAGGGTGTTACATATTAAAATATTTTTAATTTCAAATAAGCTAAAAAGTACATTTGAGGAAAAACATCTCAAAAGTACTTTTTCGAATAAAACGAAGCGTAATTCGAATTTTAAAAATATTATCAATTGACGAAAATATTCATATAATTTTAAGATAATTACAACTTTCAAACTTTCAAGAATTTGATTATAATCTTTAAAAATTTAAATAATCATCATTTCTACTTCAGAAAGTATTTTTTTTAATTTATTTCCAAACAAACATAATATATTTAAAAATACTTTAAATATATGATTAATAAATAATAAATAAATTTTTAATAATAAAATTTATTAATTAAATTATAAATTTTAAAATTATAAATTATATTTTCCACCACAATCTTCTTATTATTAAACTCAACTAACAACAGATGGCGGCAACTCCAATGAATACAATACGGCAATGCTGCACTAAGTCAACACCTAAAAAGAGAACGACATCACAGCTGCTACCAGATTCAGAGTTGGTGATGTCACGGTAACAATGCCCGCTTTCTGATCTCGGGGCCCGCATAATTTATAAAATAAATTGACAACAATGCTACTCTTTCCTCACCACCAACCCACCCAACTCACTGGCCACTTCCAAACCGAATCAGAACACCAGGCATCTCTTTCTCCTGGAGGATGGCAATGGCGGCTGCAATGGCTCTTCGCAGAGTCTCCTTCTCCATTAAACACCCTATTCGACCGTTCGTCAATCACATGGTGCTTTTCTCGATATTTTCCTTGTGCCCTGCGAGATCTTCTATCTCCTTTTTCTTTTGCCTGCCATTTTCTCAGCGTTCAGTTTTTTGTTACTGATTGATTTTTCGTTTTCCCTTTTTTTCTGCTCCTTTCGATCGCAGTCCTCTTTGCCCAATGAGGCAGTACAGGAAAAGGAAAAGGGTCGTGCTACTGTAAGCCAATTCTTTCTCACTGCGCCTCGTATACTACTAAACGCATTTGCTCTCGTTTTGAGATCTCTGGTTTTGAAAAAGGGTTTATTTCCTGGGCTTTAGTGGGATCTGATTCGGTTTGTCTTGTATTGTAAGGAAATTCATGCTAAGAAATTTTGGTTGTAGTGGATCAATCAATTGAATGATCCGTTGGAGGCCATCGATCCGGAAATTGCTGACATCATCGAGCTCGAGAAAGCTCGGCAATGGAAGGTGCCATATATAAATCGTTCCAAAATTCACTTTGTTTCTTCCAGTTCATTTTCATCTTATCATTTTACTAGACTTTAAATCTTTAGAATGGATGGAATAGAATCATTGTTATGGACATTTCAATCAGAACTTATGAGTTTCTATAAAAACTGAAAATGGAAGCTTTGGTTTCTGTTAATTTGGGAATCCGGGTGCGTTGTACGTATTAAATAATTTTTTATGTATAGGGGCTTGAACTCATACCTTCGGAGAATTTCACATCTTTGTCTGTGATGCAAGCTGTTGGATCTGTAATGACTAACAAATACAGCGAAGGGTATCCTGGAGCTAGATACTACGGAGGAAACGAGTATGTTTATATATGTAAATTAGGTTTTTCTTCCCGCTGTTTACGTGAACGTAAATAGAGAATATATGTGTATTTTTCTGCGTTTAGTTGGTTATTGGTTTTTAGTGAATATAAGAAAACCCGTTCAATCTAATGCAATGAGTACATTTGTTTAAAGAATAATGCTACAATCAATTGTGAAGTGAGCAAACGTCGTGTAATAGCTTTAAAAAAAAGTGGAGTCCACTATTAAAAAATTATTTTTCTTTTCATGTGGGTTCCGTATTTATTCATTTTTTTCAAAGTGATGGTTCGGCACTTGCACACCCACGACTGCAAGTATCATTTCTCTTGTTTAAATTAATGAGATAATTATGGAAATAGTCTTGTTTTGGAAATGAAGAGAAAAAATAAAATAACGGCTTCCTTATATAGTATGAAACTTATCTTTGTTTGACATTTCTTGGCTGGCTTATCCTTTTTAAGTTTTGTTCATGTCCATTTTTTACTCCAGTTTATTTTTCTGGATCTAGACATTTATTTATTCTCTGAATATTTATCCATTCAGGTATATTGACATGGCTGAGTCCTTGTGTCAAAAGCGTGCACTAGAAGCTTTTCATCTGGATCCTGCAAAATGGGGAGGTATTGAACTAAACATTTTATTTGTACCCAATACTAGGCAAACATTAATAATTTAATTTAATCATGCCATCTATTTTGTCTCAGTTCAATCTCCATGCTCTCTCAAGTGTTTGCCTAAATTTGCGTTTCCCAGATTAGGACAAATAATTCCAGAGAGCTTTACTGACACAATGATCCGGTTTACTGACATAAGACAGCCCTTCAATTTGGAGTTTAGTTGTCTCCTATGCTCTGTATAGGTGGTCTAAACGGCTCTAGATTTCTGGTTTTGTTGGTTTGAAAGCTTAGTTAAGCTAATATTTTGGTTTCCTTCTCGTGACTGAAGTTGTTTGACCAGTTTAAAATTCTTTTAAACGCCTTTCAATGTTCCTAAACCTTTTAGTCTTTCCATGATTTTGTGTAGTAGTATTAGTATTTTTATGGCAGTTAATGAGCATATGTTTTGTCAGGAACTTGTTATTGCTTTAATTGAATTGTGATTATTTATTTATTTGTTTTATCATTCATCTTTTCATTTTTGCCATATAAAGAGAACCGTATGATGAATACTTGCTCCAGAACCTAGCCTAAAGTACTGTATGCTTTATTTCCTGCAGTCAATGTGCAATCACTATCCGGATCCCCTTCTAACTTTCAAGTTTATACTGCATTGTTGAAACCTCATGAGAGAATCATGGCTCTTGATCTACCTCATGGTGGGCATCTTTCCCATGGATATCAGGTGCCTGTACCTTCTGTTGAAATTTTGCCTAATGAATTAGGTTGTAATTCTTCACTCTTGGTGATTGAGGAATGCGTACCTGTTTCTAGTTTCAGTTACAAGGGATGCATACCTTGTTAACGAGGTTTAATTTCAAAGGCAATGATACTTAATTACTTATGATACACAAGTCCTCATTAGTTGTCTATTGTGCAGACTGACACGAAGAAGATATCTGCTGTGTCTATATTCTTTGAGACAATGCCATACAGATTGAATGAGAGCACTGGTTATATTGACTATGACCAGGTACCTTATCATATATATATATTCACAAGAATAGAAATTTTCATACTAATCATTACAAAAATGTACACACTGGAATGCTTGTATCATGCTTATCCATATTATTTTTCCAGAAATGATCGTACTAGTAATAATTTTTTTTTTTTTGGTCAGTTATAGCATGTATCTGTAAGATGAGTGTTGCTTAGCTTCATCCTCAGAAATAATTTATGGAGAGGGTTATTCGTTGTACATCTTGTGGATAATATTGGCAAATGCCCTATATAATGGGAATTGTAACTTAATTACGTAATTTTGTTTGTTGCATCCTTGTAGTGTAGCTTGTTTGGAAATAGATCTCATCCCAAAATTCTCATCTCATCCCATCTCATTCCCAAATATAATTCAAATACAAAATTTTCAAACTAATCATTACAATTTTCCCAAACTTTCAAACAAAAAATAAAAAACAATTCAACTTTTTCAAATCCCCAAACAAAAATAATGTTATAAAACTATATTCTAACAATATTTTAACTTTATAATATTTTTTATTCAACTTTTTCTCTCTCATTTTCCCAAAACCCAAAAAATACTCAACTCAAACTATCTCATTACTATTCACAAACTATCTTACTACTATTCATAAAATTTGCATCTTATCTCACTCCCCAAACCAGCTTTAAAGTTGACTTGGGATAGTTGTTGCAAGAGAAATTCTAAATGGAAGCTTTACACCACACACCTCCACCTAACCAACATATGATTTGTCATTGAGTTTTGCTTTACATAAGCCCACACATCACACACCATGCATTTTTTTATATTTTTTAAAAAAAATTGAGTTTATTCTTCTTAAACTAATTAAATTCTTCTACTCATTATCCATGTACCAAATATTTGGTAAAAGAAAAAAATAAATAAAAAAAGTGTAGTGCGTGGTGTGTGGGCTTATGTTTAGAATTTTTCTTTGTGATTCTTGTCTTTCTATCTTGATGCTTAAATATGTGTGTCAGTGTGTGTTTAAATAGAAGGGCAAAAATGACAAATCATTGGTCAGGTGGAGGTTTGTGGTGTAAGGCTTCCTTGTAGAATAAATACTTATAAAAAATGTTGCTTTTTGGCAATACCCTCGATTCTATGTAGTTCCACATATTATCAATTTCAACACGTATAAAAAAGTTAATCTTCTTTCAAAATCAGAATGTAAACCTTTTACGTTTCCCGAAGCTAAAGAATTTCATGTGCGATTTAGCAGTAACTCACTGAAACTTTTTAGTTTTTAAGAGCTTAAGTGCCAAAATGTTATGGCTTTCCAATGATCTCAGTGGTGAAGCATTCATCATTGCATCGTCTATTTCTCTATATGAGGGGAATGTATCTGATTTATCAGCATCAAGTAAATGTACAGTTTAAATAAGTACTGAAAACTTGTATCCCGATTATTGCTCAGGAGGTAGGTTTCATCTTCTGAATTTTTCAAAGGGCTAGTTTTGGTTTATATATTTTCTTTTCTTTTAGAATGCTCTTGGAAACTTCTTTTCCATCTTTTTAATCTTTTGTTAATGAAGGGTTGAGTTATGTGAATGAAAATATCTGCAGTTGGAGAAAAGTGCAGCACTTTTTAGACCAAAACTAATAGTTGCTGGTGCAAGTGCTTATGCACGCCTTTACGATTATGGACGCATCCGCAAGGTAAAATTTTTGTTTGACCTTCGCAATTGCAATGATAATGATCATGGATTAGTGGTCAAAATGCACTCAATCTTAGATCATATTTTTGCCCTGCTGGTTTTGACAGGTATGCGATAAGCAGAAAGCAGTTCTGCTAGCTGATATTGCACATATCAGTGGATTGGTTGCAGCCGGTGTCATTCCATCTCCATTTGACTACGCAGATGTTGTGACAACAACAACGCACAAGTCCCTTCGTGGCCCACGTGGGGCTATGATATTCTTTAGGAAGGGGGTGAAAGAGATTAACAAACAAGGGCAAGAAGTAAGTACCATTTTTTTTAAAAAATTTATTGTGAGAAGAAAAGAAATGGGGAAATGAAAAAGTCTCTTGTATTCCGGTTACAATTGATTCATATTTTTACTGCTTTGGTTTTGCTACTTGTGTGAGGTCTCTTTTAGTGGCTTGTCGTTTCTTTTGGTACCCAAGGCTAGAATAAACTATTCAAATGTTTAGTTTAATCTTAACAGGTATTGTATGATTATGAAGACAAAATCAATCAAGCTGTCTTTCCTGGACTTCAAGGTGGTCCACACAATCATACCATAGCTGGTTTAGCAGTTGCATTGAAGCAGGTTGTTTCTATTCGAGTTTATCCAAAATGTGATTGTTTTTAATTGAATACTAGTTAGTGATTTTTATTTTATGAATTGTAGCCAAAGCTCATGTATTTATTCTTGGACTGTTTTCTCATTATAGGCCACAACTGCAGAGTTCAAGGCTTATCAAGAGCAAGTTCTTAGTAATTGCTCACAATTTTCACAGGTATAAAGAATGGGTACTTATTATAACATCTAGCAAGTTATTTACAGTTCTTTGTTCTTCTTTTGGGCGGGGTGGACTCTTAGGATTGTACACACTCACCCCCTCTTGTGGTTTCCATCATTAAGTAGTATAGTTGTATTTTATTGTGTCGTCTGTCTCATTATTTTACTCTAACAGCCTACTACTATACTTTCTCTGAGATGCAGAGTTTGTTAGAGATGGGCTATGAACTTGTCTCTGGTGGAACTGACAACCATTTAGTGTTGGTGAATTTGAGAAACAAGGTAGAGGAAGTTTTCCTTCCTACTGTTTTATCCAATTATTTATTTCCCTTGCAGGAATTTACTGGGAATATGGCCGGGTGTGTTTGCATGTTGGATAAATGCTTTATGAACAACTTTCCCATAATTTATTGAAGAGAACTTTTTGTGGAACAACCAGACAATCGGGTATTGAAAGGAAAAAAGTGACGAAAGAAGTATATAGTTGGATATAATGAAATAATCCAATTACTTTAGAAATTCATTCAGGAAAATCATAAACTTCAATGCGTGGTGGATGGATGATATTTGTGTTAGCTGGGCTACAAACAGCTATATACGAAAGGAAGCCGCTAATTTTTTCTTTCTTGAAATTTGATTTGATAGGGCATTGATGGGTCAAGAGTAGAAAAGGTATTGGAATCAGTTCATATTGCAGCCAATAAAAATACTGTTCCTGGGGACGTTTCTGCCATGGTTCCTGGCGGCATTCGCATGGGTACAGCCTCCCTCCTTTGATCATCTTATACCAGCCTGATTATTGGATATGTACTTTATATTGATGCAGACCTATTCACTGATGCATCAGGAACCCCAGCTCTCACATCTAGAGGGTTTATTGAGGAGGATTTTGTGAAAGTAGCTGACTTCTTTCATGCAGCCGTGAAGTTGGCCTTGAAAATCAAGGCTGATTCCAAAGGTTTACTTTTTTAATTATCTGTAGTTATCCATTGCTATTTTTGTAATGTTATGTTGTCGAGTGAGAAATTTTTGCTGCCAACACCTGTATGCTCATGTGTGTCTCTGATACTATTATTCCAGGAACAAGGTTGAAGGATTTTGTGACGACCATGCAATCAGATGCGCATATTCAATCTGAGATTGCAAAGCTCCGGCTCAAGGTTGAGGAGTATGCTAAGAAATTTCCAACTGTTGGTTTTGAGAAAGAAACAATGAGATACAAGGACTGAAAAAGGTTGTTTGTTATGCAAGGTTTGTCATATTTTGCTTGCTCTTTGAGCCAAGTGCTGACATTGTCATTTGTTTATTGGACGAAAGCCATGGAAAACTTCAATGTTGGAGCATAGTTTTAGATGTGGAGCTGTATTTTGTATATGCATGGTTGTACTTGGTGTCATGAAGTGCTTGAAGAAACAACTAAAACTGGAACTTGCGAAATTAGGTTGGTTCTAGAAATGGCATGACAGACATGAATTTGAGTTCTGCTTACAAGGAGTACAATGTTGGTTCTCGAGTAGAAACATTAGTGACAAAAGTTGAAACAGCAGGGAATATACTTTTTCAATGTTGTAAGCATAAGATTACAATCTTGATCATTCACACTTCCAATTTATTTCTGCAGATGTACTCGGTGCTGGACAGGCCATCAGTGTCTACATCAAAATATCCTCAATATTTAGTGAAGAGAGAAAAGCATTGGAGCGTGTTGAGCTTTCATCTATTTATAATTTAGAAAATGAACTTTCATGCAAATGTAGATTAAAATTCTATCAACTGGTGCTTTGCAAATAATAGACATTGATTCTTGAAGTTATGTTTACATGGAATTATCAGTATTGCGAATTCGCACATTCTCCTTTTAAGCCGAAAGAAAGTAATTGATGCAGAAGTGTTTTACAAAATTGTTAACAACTCTTCAATAAAATATTATTTTTTAAATTAAAAAAATCCACCAAAATCAAATAAATTTAAAAAATATTAATATTTTATTTAAAAATTGTGTAAAAGTTATAAAATAGTTAATGCTTTTATCATCTCTAAACTCTGGCCTATGTTTCAACTCCAACGGCTTGGTCTATATCTTTTTCTTGTGGGTCGGAATTAGAGGTGGAAATTGAAGGTCTCGGTGCAGTTTTGGTCCAAAATTAAAATTGTACCAATAAGCAAATTATGTGTTTATCTCGATCGAAACTGGCCAGTGAAGAGGAAGAAAACTGTCAACGTCGGTCTAGGTTTTCTTCCGGTCCATTCGTCGGCATCGACGACGTCGGTGGAGAGAGAGAGAGAGAGAGAACAAAGAAACAGATATTCACTCAAACACAAACAAATTCAAACACTCGAATGCAATCATCACAAAGTTACAAATATAAACACAAAGTCATGAAGAGGAACTTGTGGGGGAACAGAGAAAGACTCGCAAACTTGAACGTAATCCTCACAAACTCACGATCATAGACTTGCAGCCATAGATAGAGAGAGAGTGAGTGAGTGAGGAGTTTATCAAATAAAACAGCATTATTTTATTTAAAATATATTTTATATATATTATATCAGTCGGTTCAAGTTCAAACTAGGACCGAACCGGCCTACGTTGATTTCTTCAAATTTCTACTGCCTCCCAACTGGTTCTCCACCGATTTCAGCCAATTCTCTCGATTTCTATACACCCCTAATCGAAATAGAGCCTTAGTCGGTAAGTAGCTAAAAACTCTAGCCCATGTTCCAATTCGGCAATTCAAACGGAATGACATTTTAAACCATGGTATTTATAGATGGGGAATAGAAAATTAAAAAAAAAATTATAAAATTATATATAAATAAATAAAAAGAGTACGAGAATTACAAAAGCATGTCTTATATATATATTTTTTTCTAAGCGGCGTGTCTTATATAACCTTTTCATTTCACCCTGTCTAACAAATCTTTCTTCTTCATCATCTTCTTCTTCTTGGTATTAGAAAAAAGAAAGATATAGGACGAAAAGAAAGGAGAAAAAATACATTCTTCACCCCTCAACTAATAAACATTATATACTACACCCAAAATTACTAACGCTAACACATTCATCTTCGATATATTAAAATAGATAAATAACTCAATTCTTGGCTACCGGATTTTAAAAAGGTGTAAAAGTCGGTTTGAATAGTAAAATAAAATGAAGTAATTTTAAATAAAATAAAATGCTGGAAGCCCGTTGGGAGCAACTATTGGGCTTTTTTTATTTATTTAATGATTAAGCAAGTATTTTTTTAATAATGTTGTAATTTAAAAATATATATTTAAAAGTGTTAAAAAAATACACACAAAATCAAGTAGAGGGAGTTAACAGTAGTGGCTGTAGAGCACCACTATTAGATAAAAGTTAAAAGTTAAATAAAATTTTGTTATAATATTATTTTTTAATATTATTATTATTTTAAATTTTGAAAAAGTCGAATTATTTATTATAGTTCGTGTCAAAATTTAGAAAAATTATAATGATGATGACATTGATAAGATGAGATGAAATACTTTCAATATTTTACTGTACAAAGGCCGTATACAACTTTCTGATTGTTTCATATACTAATTAAAAGCTTCTTAAATGTATTTTCCACTGCGAAGAAAATAGTATAATAAAAGGCAGCATATATTTTTTTTTCTAATCAAAAGGCAGCATATTTAAACACCAAGAGCGTTGACGGAAAAAAAAAAAAAAGGAAAAACACCTAGAGCGTTTAATATTATTATTATTAATTTTTTTAGGGGAGTACCATTTCCAGGATTCCAGCAAGCGGGTGGTGGCTAGGTGCCAGCCAAGTTAAAAAGGCGATGCTTCTCTTCCCTCCACAATTTTATCTGGACAGATAGATAGGAGAGGATAAGTAGACTCCCCCGTAGTAATTTCCTTATTGTTCTGCTACATGCTATCCCAGAAATCCTTCATGGCTTCTTTGCCTTCAATTGCTGTAAATCGCACTCCCAAGCTCGACCCAGACTTCAGGAAGCAGCCCGCCAGTTATTCTGTCCCCGAAAAGGTACTTCTACTTCTTCATTGAATACGTAATGAAATTCTGAATTGATCCAACTAACTTTTGGAAGTGACAAAAGAATATATGGATTTTTCGCTTTGGGGAACCTTATCTATGTTGGCTATAAATGATTTGTTATCAGAATCCTCGTAAGACTTTTTCTTTTTCTTTTTTCGAAGTATTACGTTTATATACAGACTTATCGGTGTTTTTAATTCCAATTTTTTTTAGTGTTGGATAATATATACAAAATATTAAAGCTATTAAATGATTATCAGTTTAGGAGTCACAAAGCAAGTACTTGCTTTTACTAGCTGAATTACTTTGATAAACGTTGACTGCTGCATGATGCCAAAATATAGGCTTGCCGTATATTAGCTGAAAACTTGAGTTTCAACATTTGCATTCGCTTATATCATCCTAGTATAATACGTATTATCAATCATGAGAATGATCCTAAAGCTGCATATTGTATTCAGAGTCCAAGCATCTCATATCAAAAAAATCAGGCGCACACCCATTTCGATGGGAATTCAGAACTTAGGTCTCTGGACTTCCGAGAAGCGCTTTTATTGATAAAGGAGGGGACGGAGATTGAATCGTCTTATTATATTCCCCTCTTGCAAGAATGCATTGAAAAAAATTCGGTATCAAATGCACAAATTGTTCATGATCACATCATGAAGACAGGTACGCATGAAGATTTGTTCATCATGACCTTCCTGATTAATGTTTATGCAAAATGTGGAACCATGGACTATGCTCGTAAGGTCTTTGACAATTTGCCTAGAAGAAATGTCGTTTCATGGACAACACTGATGACGGGATATGTTCACAATTCACAGCCAGAGCTTGCCATCCAGGTTTTCCAAGAAATGTTGGAGGCTGGGGCTTATCCTACAAATTATACTCTCGGAACTGCTTTAAATGCTTGTTCTTCCTTGCACTCAGTTAGGTTGGGGAAGCAATTTCATGCTTATATTATCAAGTACCGGATTGACTTTGACACAAGTGTCGGCAATGCCCTGTGTAGCTTTTACTCCAAATTTTGCAATTTGGGATCTGCTATTAAAGCCTTTCAGAGGATTAGTGAAAAGAATGTGATCTCATGGACTGCAGTTATATCTGCCTGTGGTGATAATGGTGAAGCTGCGAGGGGTTTTAAGTTTTTCAGGGAAATGCTAAGTAAGGATATCAAACCCAATGAGTTTACCTTGACTAGCATCTTGAGCTTGTGTTGTACAACGCTGTGTTTGGGTCTAGGAGCTCAAATTCACTCATTAAGCAGTAAACTTGGCTATGAATCATATCTACCCATTAAAAATTCTATCATGTATATGTACCTTAAATGTGGATGGGTTAGAGAGGCTCAGAAGTTGTTTGATGGAATGGAAACTGTTAGCTTGGTTACATGGAATGCAATGATTGCAGGCCATGCCCAGGTGATGGATTTTGTAGAGGATGATATTTCAGCATATGAAAGTGGATGTGAGGCACTTAACATTTTCCTTAAATTGAACCGGTCGGGATTGAAACCTGATCTATTCACCTTCTCGAGTATTTTAACTGTATGTAGTAGATTGGTGGCCCTAGAACAGGGGGAACAAATCCATGCTCAGACCATTAAAACTGGGTTTTTGATAGATGTGGTAGTAGGCACTGCACTAATTAATATGTATAGTAAATGTGGAAGCATCGAAAAAGCGAGCAAAGCGTTTGTGGAGATGGATACAAGGACTATGATATCGTGGACTTCTATGATTACAGGTTTTTCTCAGCAAGGCTGCTCTCAGCAAGCGATTCAGCTCTTCGAGGATATGAGATTAGCTGGAGTTAGGCCAAACCAGATTACTTTTGTGGGTGTCTTATCAGCCTGTAGCCAGGCTGGAATGGTCAATGAAGCACTTAGTTACTTCGAGATGATGCAAAAGGAATATAAGATTAAGCCTGTAATGGACCATTTTGCTTGCCTGATTGATATGTTTGTGAGGTTGGGTCGTTTAAAAGAAGCTTTCGATTTTATCGGAAAAATGGATTTTGAGCCCACTGAGTTTATTTGGTCGCTCTTAATTGCCGGGTGTCGAAGCCATGGGAACTTAGAATTGGGGTTTTATGCTGCTGAACAACTGCTCAAGCTCAAACCAAAAGATGCTGAAACTTATGTCTTGTTGTTAAATATGTATATCTCTGCAGGCAGATGGAAGGATGCTTCTAGGGTGAGAAAAATGATGAAAGAGGAGAAACTTGGGAAATTGCAGGATTGGAGTTGGATTAACATCAAGGAGAAGGTATATTCATTTAAACCGAATGACAAGTCACATTTTCACAGTGCAGATCTTTACACATCACTGGAGAATTTGCTTCAACAAGCAAGTAGTCTTGGATACGAGTCCCTAGAAACTATGGAGCTAACTGATGAGGATGAGGAGGAAAATACATCCTCTTCTACAGCTTATCACAGTGAAAAGTTGGCCGTTGCATTTGGGCTGTTGAACACGCCAAATGCTACGCCAATACGGGTAATCAAGAGTGTCTTTATGTGCAGGGACTGCCATAATTTTGCTAAGTACATTTCATTACTGACTGATAGGGAAATCATCATTCGAGATAGCAAGCGGCTTCACAAATTTGTTAATGGACGTTGTTCATGTGGAGACTTCAGTGGTCTTCCTTGATATCTTTCGGTGTCTGGATGGGTGGGTGGCTGGATACATTCCAAAAAAATCCTATCTCATCCTCTCGTTAATAGTGAGGCTGAGGGAGGTCGATAGATAGGAGAGTATCAACCTTGTTGTATGGTCCTTTTCGTGTTGTTTCTTTTTAAAAAGATATGAACTCACATGGGTCTCAAAGCATGCTTTATTATGCTCAACTAATAACCTTAATTAAGGCATGCTTGTGTACAAAATCTCTAATTAGTATATATAGGCATTACTTTGCAGCCATCGAGGCCATCCATGACAGTGGTTGTAATTTTATTTAGAGTTTTTTTTTTTTTTTCCACTTTATGTGGAGTTTGATGGGGGCGTTCCATTCCCCAAAAAGGGTGAATTGGGATCAACATTTACAGAGGAAGAACTCAAGAAACAGGCAACCTTCGTACTTTTATATTGAGTTCCAAGTCATGGGTACGAGAGCTTGTGGGAGACTGGAAGAAACCAAGAAAGTATCAGTAATCAACAAACCTTTTTATTAAAAGCAATCTTCCAAATTTATTTTACATAAGCGGATATTAATTACTTATCGATAGAAATACATATAGAGGTAAAAAGCATGAATCATATCATTATTGAAGAGGTAGTCCATAGCTTTTAGTTTTTATCTCTTAAATAAGAACATTTAAAACATTATAAAACTCCAATAAATAAATAAAATAAAATAAAGTTAGAAGATTTCACTTAAATTGAGGAATCGTCATCATAAATTATTTACTTCCTAGATATCATATCATCAAATCATTATTTAGGAGGAAAAGATGTTTAAAAAAATCCTTGATGAATAAACTTTTTTTTATCGAAACTATCACGGGCAGGCTATGAAGACGGAAATTGGAAACCGATTCATTTCTTTTCAGATAGATTGTCGTGGCGGGCTACTGGGATGGATGGCCGACTTCCTAGTTCCTAGTGTCTGTGTGCGAGGAATTTGCAGTGCATATATAAAAATAAAGTAACGCTCTGAGTTATTAAAGTACGTAAGCGTAGTGTATTTTATTTTAAAAACAATGAGATTTATTATAAAAATAATTTTTTTACGTGATTCTCATTTTTTTTTTAAATTATGTTATGTTTAGTTATTTTTGTATATTCTTTACATATTCTATTGATGTGATTGGTCAAAATATTTATTTTATATTAAAAAAATGACGCAGTCAATCACATTATTAAAATACATAAAATGACTACACATAAATTTTTTTTATTTTCACAAGAGTACACAATACTACTCACTAAATAACTATATCTAGCCTTTTTCATAAAATAATTGAGTCATTTTATGCCAACTCATCTCGTCCGTAGATTTTGGAATCCGAAATCTTTTATGCCAAATGAATTGAGCACTAATTATTAAAGTCATCTCTAAACATCACTTAACCACAAAATTTTTTAAACTAATTATTACAACTTTGTCAAGTAAAAAAAAAAAATCAAACCTTTCCAATTTTCAAAATAAAAGTTATATTAAAAAATGATATTCTAATGATAATTTAACTTCATAATATTTTTATTCAATTTGTTCTCTTTCATTTTACAAAATCCTATCAAACAATTCAAACTATCTCATTACTATTTACAAATCATCTTACTGTTATTTACAAAATTTTCATCTCATTTCATTTTTCAAACATCTCAAGCTGTGTTTGGTAAGTAAAGTAATCTCATACTACTTCATTATTATTTATAAATAGTTTATTACTATTTACAAATTATTTATTATTTACTTTTTATTATTTATAAATCCATTGATATAACTCAAAGTCGAAAGTTAACGTTTATGCAAAAGTAGTCTGTTCAAACTTGTCTTCGGCCCGCCCACACAATCTCAGGTTCAAGTAGATGGGGTCTTGGACTTTGTCTAGACATCACGTCTGAAGGCACTCAAAAGTAAATCCATTAGTGAACGCAATCTTATCATAGTAAATGATATGTATAAGTTCTAAATCATATATTTCATATAAATTTTATTATTAAAAAAAAGTGAAAAACTTACTTTTTTTTTTTTAAATAAAATTTATATTTTTATAAAATTTTACACAAAATTTATACATTTCTCTTCTTGTTATTTTTTTTTAACATCAAATCAACGCGGATGGCGTATTTTTAACATCTCATCAAATCAACTTGTATTTCAAAGTGTATTGTTGAAGAAAAAGATGAACAAATCTGAATCCTAAAAGGAAAAATTTAGTTGCAAGTATAACTGTGTACTAATATGTGCATCAAATTAATGTGATTGATCAAAAAATAGATTTTATTGAAAATAGTGTTAATTTAAATTTTGAATATGAAGTAATCAGTATTATGACGCAGCTTTACTTGTATGTAGCAAAACTCATCCTAAAAATCTCTCATCTAAATTAAAGATATGCAATCATAATTTTCCATGGTTTTGTGTGGAAGCTGATTCTATGTTCGAGTTGAAGCAATTTGGAACTCGTTGGCCTAGGCAATACTGGCAAAGTAATTTTCAATTAGAGGGGGTACAATTTTTATCACTAGGAATCTGATTTATAAAATTGTTAAGTTCGAAAAATTGAACAAAAGAACAAAACAAAAACATGTAAAGTCTGGCGACCGTTTTATTACGTCACAAATGACAACAAAAAACTAGCTAATAGTATATTGGTAAAACTTCCATTCACGCCACAGAACTCACAATCAAATTCAGGAAGAAAATGAACATGTATACCCAAATTAATAGACTCTTTATCCAATATATTAATATCTCAAACGACCAAAACTAAAAAAGCTTCGTGAATTGTGAGACACATACCGCTACAAATATGGGCAATATGAAATTGTCTCTCATTTTAAATTGTTTATGTATTTTAATTTATTTATTATTATTATTTATATAATAATTAAGTAAGTGAATATTAATGTGTTGATATATATTTTTTATTTTTTTAAAATATTTAAATATACTTAAAAAATATAAAAATAAAAAGTAATATTTAACCTATCAAGCACGACCGGTGACCGCCGGCGGCAGAATAGCATTACCCATTCTAAAAAATAAAATATCTCACTGCTGTATCATCCTCCTCATCCTGATCTTTCTTCCTTTTGTTTTTTTGATAGGCAGTTCCATATTTGTCCAACATATCAACGAAAGATGGTTGGGATCGTTCGCAGATAATACTACTCATAACATGATTTCCAAGAAAACCAAAATGACAACACCAATAGGCAATAACTACCATAAATATGTCAGTATTGCCTTTTCGATCATTCTCTTCTCAGAAAGATAATTATTAACGAGTACCACAAGATTTAAATCCCTTCGATTCCCCAAGTATAAAAGTTTAAAGAACCCCAGCCAATATATTAATTAATTAAGCTCTCAATGAAACTGCTTACTTATCTCCAGGCGGCTTTGAAGAAGGTGCTGCATACCTAGCGGAGAACCCACGTTGGTAAACTTCTTCATCATCATCATCCCAACCTTCATCGAAGTTCTGAGCATAACTTAAAGGATCATACTTAAATCTGCCACCAAGTTTACCCACAACTCTTGACCTCTTATTAGGACTTCTCACCCTTTGGTGTGTCCATGGAAGCTTCAACTTGAGACGTCCCCAGCATGAAAGCGACTCTTCTTTCTCCATGACTTGAGAGCTTCTTCTTTTTTTCTTTCTAAGAAACTTTCAACCTTGGAAACGCAGATGGTTTATCATTTCGAAAAGTTGTGGGGACTTTTTTTCTCTCCCCTTTTCTTTTTGTTCGAGGGTTTAATTGTAGTGTGTGGCTGAGAAGATGATACAACTCAGTGACTCATATAAGGCGAAATCGAATTAGTTCTTTGTTTTTTTAAAGAAAATGACGAAGGTGGAAGAGAGAAGGAAAGAATGGACGGTATATTAGGGAGTGAAGGCCACGATTTGTCGTTTTGGGTTAATATGGGTAATGGGCTTGACAAGAGAATCTTTTGTGCACAAATATTTCAGATATTCTTATCCAAATAAAAGGAAAATATCGGTTATTAACCCGTAATATAATTTGTGGTAGAAGCAGAATTTTAGAAGCTTATAATTTTATAAATTTACTATAGATCTGTATAGGATTGGATAAACGAGTACACCCTAGCTAGCTAAGATTCTTTGCGAAATCTCGACCGTCCATCCCATCACTAATAGGATTGGATAAAGGTTATAATCTTGACACCTAACGCAGCACTTAAGCATTTTATATAACTGTGTGCGGCTTTATTTCATTACGCACATTGTTTTTTTTTTTTTTTTTTCAAACATCCAAAGTGGGCAGTATACAATAGTCACATTCTACAGTTTCTACTTCCCAGATGGGTGAAAATTAAGGGTCTTTTCGGCTCTTTCCTTCCAGTGCGTTGTGAGGATAGTGAATCCCGGTTTTCCTCACGAAAGAGACTTGTGGACTAGCTGTAGAAAGAGTTGGGAGGTGCTAGAAAAAGAATATTCGTCAATTCGTGGATCGTATCGTCCCATTGCTCCTGTCAATTCACACGTCGTGTTGAATATTCTACATTCCTGTGCCAACCCTCGTGCGGTTCAGAAGGCTCGTCATTAGCTTAACCATCTCATATCTAGTAGTATGGCTCTTTCGGCTTTGGTCGTAGGCTCGTATGCCATCTTGTCCGTTTGCGCTAACAGCCTAACATGGCTGTAACAAATAACATCTCTTTCTAAGTCATACTAATGAGATCAACGTATTTAATTTTTTTATTTACTTTTACTTAAAATGGATGGTATACAATGTAAAATACGGAAATTACTTGAAATGGATGGTATACAGTGTAAAATACGGAAACTATTGTCACAATAGATTTTAAAAATATAATAAAGTTAATGTTATCGAATTAGTGTGTAGAGTATATTTAATTATAAAGTATTTATATGGTATAATTTGATTTTTAAAAAAATTAAATTTAAATCTTACAAATAAAATAATATCATTTAAATGGTATAAATAGTAAGCTCTACGTTTGAGAATAAAATAACTCCTAACAACTAAAATGAGACAATTAGGAAGCTAAGAGAAGGCAATTATAAAATTAAAAATAATAAAACTAAAAAAGGGCAATTGTGTCATCCGGCATGTCTCCCACTTTTTAAGTATTATTATTTTTTTCTTTTTTTTCATGGAAAACGACCAAAACATTTTAGTATTATAAGTAGGTAGGATCATCATTTTATCTTTCGTTTCATGCCTACCTAACAAATGGACAACACGAATCATGCTTTGGAAGTACGTTTGAGAGACGTGTGATACTGTTTGTGGTTGATAATTTAACCTTCTGTTTTTTTAATTATTTATAAGTTAATTCTTTCGCATCAAAGATTCAAAATGAATCGCAGAATCCATCTGCCGGAAGTAGGGTAAAGTAGATATGTAGTGCTGTGGTTTGTTGTTCATCCCCAATTGAACTGATAAGCGAAATGAGCATTGCTACTCATAAACACCTACACCACACACCACATATTTTTTATTTTTTTAAATTTTTTTAAATTTTTTTTTAGATTTTTTCTTTTTAAAATATTTTAATTTTTCTGTTTATTATTTATATAACAAATATTTGATAAAATAAAAAAATTAAAAAAAAATTAAAAAAATAGGTGGTGTGTGGTGTAGGGACTTATGTTTAGAATTTTTCTAAGCGAAATAATTTTGTTTTCTCGAAAAAAAAAGGCAAAAAGTTCACTTTAAAAACATTCGTTGTGAGAAAGAAGAAGCATTTCTCACCCATTAACAATGCCCACCAGCAATCACTTTTACCCACTCCGTGATCGGTGACAAAAGAAGTACGCGGTAAACCTACCAAAAAGAGCATTCCAAGGAACCACCCTGCTGTTGCAGAATTTAACCTATTAAAAAATACTAATTATGTTAAAATCAGCACACCATCATGCCACAAACAAACAAAACATAAAGAAACAAACATGAGCACGGCACAATACATGCGTTTCGGCAATACTTTCTTCTGAAATAAAAAGGCGAGGACAGATTGAATATACGTACGTAAGAAACTCCCAAGTCCCCCTTGAAATTGAACGAACTGATCTCAGAAGTGGTACTGTGGTAGTCAAGTGCTCGAATAAGAGTGTATTTTTAAGCTTAGAATGAACAAATTGAGGATGTCAAGCTTAACATTACAATCTGATCAAGTACGTAGTAGCCAAACATTGCCAGTTTTTCGAAATTAGACAATTAATATCTAGTGTTGTGTTGTAACTGAACTAGCTAGTTCTCAAAATAGGACTTCATTGGCCTTCCTATCTTGCTTCTCTCTCTAATAAATATCTTCTCCTTTTCTATTAAAAAAACAAAAAAGGTAACCCCCTACGATTTCCACGGAGAGCTCTTCCCTTCTCCCTTCTGCATCTGTATTATTTTTTGGACAGTAAGTGCATGCACGACTTATTATCTTTATTTTTCCTTTTTTTATAGATCGGAAATATCTTGATATACGTTCCGCCTTTTGGCCTCCTTATGTCCGCACGTGCCGCTCCATAATACTCTTCATACACCAGTATGCAAGAATGGAAAATTTTTGTTGCAAGCATAACTTAAAATTAGTTGTGAATAATTTTTTTGTTGTAATAAATTAATCATAAAAATTCATTTTTCTTATAGTAACTGTATACTAATATGTACACTAAATTAATGTAATTGATCAAAAAATAGATTTTATTAAAAACAGTATTAATTTAAATTTTAAATATGAAAGAATCAGTATTAGTACGTAAATTAATACACGACTTTACATGCACATAGCAAAACTTAGCAAAAATACACCATAATTACCACCATCATACCCATGCTAGGGTGTACGTGCAACTGCAAATTCATGCCTCAAACGCTCACACATGACTCGAGTTCATTGACTTTAAATATTCTTCATGATCGTCGTCTCAACTCACCCCAACCTCACATGCATGGGGCCCACATATATAAGCATAAGCATGTGAGTTCCTTGGGTGCTATCAAAGCATTCATATCCGGTGCCCCAAAATACTAGATTCCCTATAATTTGAAATTTATTATACGGTTTTTATCAAAATATCCCCTACATACGGGTTCCTATTTTAGGAAAAATGTTTATGGAATGAACAGTAATTCTCCATATTTGGGAAACCATTATTTATTCCCTAAACCATTTTTTATCAATATTTTATTCTAATACATAAAAGAAATTATTATTTCAATCATCTACATTTTCTATCATACTTATATTTGCTACAGTTTTAAATAATAATATTAAAAATAATTTAAATAATTACGAAAATATAAAAAAAATAATTTTAAAAATATTATCATACCCACAAAAAAATAATTTAATTTTTTTTTAAAATATTTACTAGATTAATAGTTCAAAACATAACAAAAAAATATTAAGTAGTTAAGTTTATAAATAAAAGTGAGAAAAAAGTAATAAAGAAAGAATAGATAAATATTATTTTAATAAAATAGAGAAATTATAGGAAATGAGATGTAAGAGATTTTTGAAAAATGAGTAAAATTTAGGAAAAACTTTCAGAGAATGTCATTTTTAGCTAAATTATAAGAAATTTGACAGAAAATCCAATATGAATGCTCTCAAAGATCATAACATTTTACTTATAGTTATATAGTTTCTCTTCGAATGATGATCCGAGGTAATGCAAGTAGGAATTTCCAATGAAAGCCTCAAGATGTATGAGGCCGAACCTTTTGACGCATTGACCCTTTTTTATCTTTAATTTTATCTGAAACAATACAATTTTTGTAAAGAGATTTTTTATTTGGGACAGTACCTCGAATTTGTTTTAATATAACTTTGATGAAACAATAAAGCAGGACTTCATTTGTAGAGAGTAATAAGACGTGGACATAGACAATCTTGTTTTGTAGCTAATTTTATACACAACCGACATTTTACTCCGTAAAAGCACAAGAATTAATTTTAGAATATCACCGTGTTTTGAAGGTTTACAATCATCTTATTAAGCTAACCAGACTTTAATAAACTTTACCTAGCATGGATGACGAAAATAAACGTTGCTGGCAAACAATGTTGGCCTCTAAGATATCACTACCAGATATATATATATGTGCATGGCATATTATTTTCAAGGAGTGGAGTAGAGAAAAACCGATAGCTTCATGATTTTTTTCTTCTTCTTTTACACACGATGCATTAGTCAAGAGAAAAGTATTAAGATGATCAGTATAACAGAGTTTGCATGGGATCCTCGAAGTGCTTATTTTGCTCTACCAATTAACATAAATCACAATACCCCGAGAAGCAATGACAAGTTTCAGCAGCAGTTATATTGAGAAGTAGACATAACTCAGGGGGAAAAGAGAGATAAGTACTATATACACACACACACACACACACATACATATATATATATATATATATATAAATAAAAGTTCCTGAGAGGTAGAGAAGTATAACCCAAAGATCAAACAGAGTGAATACAATATTTTATGAATATATAACAAAATTGATCATGGATTTCTCTCCCTTAAGCAAAGCAAAGAAGAAACCAACAGAATTCAGAGTCTCAAGGAGTCACAGACAAGGGGGCCAACAAAATCCAAGGGTGCAATCCACCGTTGACCATCCATCCAAGAGTAAAAGATGAAATGCATTACAGACTATATCCTGATTGCTACCTGTTCTGCCGAGCGTTTCTTTACCACTTCCCTGGAGCTCAACTGATGCAGTAGCTCCAAAGCCTCCTTAGTAAAACCTTCATTAGCTATATCATCAATGAGAATGGTGTATGTAGCTCGGGTAGGTTTGCATCCTCCAGACACCATATAAGCCAAGAAATCAATTGCACTACTGGTTTGCCGCATTGCACAGTCCCCAGATGATTGAATTGTAGGTAATAGCATTTGACCTGATACCCAATACCTTCAATTCATGAAAAAACTCGATTGATTCATCAAACTTTCCTTCTCTACTAATCCCTCTTACGAAAGAGTAGGTGACAATATCAGGTTTAAGACCCTTTCCACGCATTTCATCCAAAAGTTCTATTGCACGTCCCGTTCACCCCCACCTTCAATAGTCCATCAATCACATTATTATATGAGACCAAAACAGGAGAGCAACCCTTGCTACTCAGCTGATTAAGTACCTCCACAGCAACATCAACTTTCCCATCTCCGCATAATGCCGTGAGCAGAGTATTCTAGGTCACAATATCAGGATAACAGCCCCTAGACACCATTACGTCTAGATACTCTTGCTCTATCAATCTTCTTTTCTTTGCAAAACCCGTGAAGCAATGGATTGCAACTCAAGGTGTTGGGAATTTGGACCTCCCAAATTCACCTTCCACGATCTACCCTTTGTAGGAATACCAAGAAATTAGAGAAATAATAACAACACAAGATTTTACCTGGAAAACTCCTAAACCGGAGAAAAACCACCAGACCAGAGAAGAAAATCTACTATGTAAAAAATTGTTACAATCACACAATTTTTCTTCTCACCCCAAATACATCTACAAAGCTTTTCCCACTAACAAACTTTACCAATGAGCCTAAGCCTCATTTTATAAGCCTTGGGAACTTGCTCCTTTTCATTTTCCACTCATGTGGGACTAATCAAAGGAAGCAAAAACCCAACACAAGGAATTCGGAATACAACCATGCTTGGGCATCTTCTCCAAGATGTCAATTGCTCGACCCAGTAAACCCTTTCAGCACAAGAAATTTATCAAGATATTGAAAGTAATAGCACTAGGAGAGCATCCTTTTTGAAGCATTTCAGTTAATAGTGTTTCCGCATCCATCCACCTCCTGGTACTACACATGCTCCGCAAAATAATATTATGGGTGGTTACATTGGGTTGGCAACCATCTGATGACATCATGTTCAAAAACTTGATTGCTTCATCCAACCTCCCTTCCTTGCAAAACCCATTGATAAGAACATTGTAAGTAACAACATCAGGTTGGCATCCTCTGCTTCTCAGTTCTCATTTCATCTAAGAGCTTCATTGCTTGCCCAACCCCACTTTTCTTACATGTTGCCCCAATTAGTATGGTATAAGTAATTACATCCCATTGCAACTGCCGGTCAAGAACTTCCATCGCTTGGTTCAATTTCCCATTATTACACAAAGTACACAGAATCGTATTAAATGCGACCACATCGGGAGCAATGCTCATTCGATCCAGAACATGTATGGCATTATCAATCTCGACAGACTTATAATATTCACCAATCAAAACATTGTAAGTTACAACATCAGGGACAACTCCAAAGTCTTCCAGAAAATCCATAACCCGAGTTCCCTTCAAAGTTTTACCAGTCTTACAGAACCCACGGATTAGACTCGTGCAAGCGATGATATCCTGAATTTCACCCCTACAAACCATGCTCTGGAGAAACTTAAACCCTTCTCCTAATTTCCCATTTCTAACAAACTTTCTTAGGTGATTATTACTCTCAGATTCCTCAAAATTTTGCCAAAATTGAGCGGTGGTCGAGGAGGATTTTGTTCCGTTCAAATGCTCATGTGGGTTTAATTCAACGTGTTGCAATCTACCATTGGAGTCAAAATTTGGACCTTGGAAACAGCAGAAACACGAAATCGCCGTAGTTTCCTGGATCCCTCAGGTTTCTTACACTGTATACTATCAACGGAGCGAATGAAAATGCGAGCTTTGCAGATCAAACGGGCTCTCGGCGAATGAAAGCTGTAACCCACTCTACCCCTAACCCCAGCTCCAAAACTACTGCTACTTCTAGTGCCCTCCTGATTAAAATCTGGAAATGAGAGAAACCTTTCGGAGCTGTGCTTGTGGGCACCATGAAATCCATTATTTTTACCTCCTAGTGTAGAACAAAGGTCCAAAACTCAATAAACAGAAAGCATGATTCGAATAGATTTATTTTGATTAAATAATAAATTTAAAAATAAAAAATAAAAATTGATTAACGTTAAATGGAACGATCACATTAGAACGGTACGGTAACTTTGTTCTTTCATCTTTACCCTGGTTTCATGATGAATTAAGAGGTGGGAATCAGCACTTGCGGGCGGCCGGAAACTTGTTACCGACAATTCGAGGGCCCAAATTGAAAAGAAGCCCAATATGGATGTTGCTAGGGGTGCTACCCGCCCCCGCCCCCGCCCAAAATCCTCCCCCCCCCCCCGTATGGACGGGGCGGGGTACCCCATTGAAATATTTTGGACCATTTTGAGTCCAAATAAGTTTTTTAGACTCAAAATAACCAAAAAACACAATCCAAATTTGTTTATAGACGAAAATTTTAACTACAACTATATTTCTATATTAAAAAAAACTTTTTTAAAAAAATAAGAATACAAATATAAATATTAATTACTAAATTCCAAGTTCAAAAACTTCAACGGCCAACCTTATAGTCTTATACTGTTAGCCTATTAATTATTAAGTAACTAAGGCATGCACTAAGCTATTACAAAATTACAATGATAGAAATTACAAAATCATGTCAACTAATAAACAATTACAAAATTACAAAGACATAAAAATAATAAATACTACAAATTGTACCATTAATAATTAACATTACAACTAATTATAAATTAACATAATCATAACATTCGGAAATTTGATCAATTTTTTGTGGCGGTGAGTTTACTGAGACATTCCATTGTGTTGAGATATGGGCAGACAAATTGAAGATCATAAATCCTGCAATAATAATAAATTAAAAATAAAACGACTTAAAATTATCAATATAAAGTTTTAACTTATAAAGTAAGGGATCAATTCTACAAACCATAAGCAATGGTGGGTGTAGAGTCTAATATAAAAGAATTCATACTGCAGCGGAGGATGTAGCTGTAGACTTCGTCCCAACACCAGGTAATGCAGGCATCACTACAACAATTAAAAGCAGAAATTAACATCATTTATTTTAAATAAATAAATAAAAATAATATAATTGAATTCATAGGCAATTACCAGATCCAAGTGCATCATCACCCTCATCGTCGGCATTGACATGATCATAATCAATAACATCCGGAACATGAATTGAACTCCCCGTGATCCAATTTGAGGTGCAAATCAAAGACTCAACAGTATCAGGATCTAATGAGCTCCGGAATGGATCCAATACGCGCCCTCTAGTGCTAAAGGCCGACTCCGATGCTACGGTACTAATAGAGATGGCCAAAATACTGCGGGCTATTTGTGCAAGGATGGGATACTTGGGGGCATGTATCTTCCACCAAGTCAGGATATCAAAGTCTCGTACATATGGTTCAAGATCTAGACCAAAGTATCTGTCTATCTCTGACTTAGCCTCTATAGTACTCCTCGTGAATGGATTCCCTTCCATCCTATCACCCCAGTCCATTCTACGTTTTTTCTCACCCCTAGCATCTGGAACTGGTGGGGGGATAGCAGTAGGTGCCATAATATTACCACCCCGCAAGATGGTAAACTCATCAAATAATCTATCAAGGGTTTCCCGAACCCTTGATGCAATATGCTCCGCCCATACTTGCCCATAGGCAATACCCAATCCATATACCATGCCATCCATCTTAAACCGGGGGTCAATGGCAACAGCTACATATAACAACATATTAACCCTATCCAAATTCCCCCCCCCAATATTTATCGTACTTCGCCCTCATCAATAATGTCATCTCCTGCAACCTAGTGTGACCGCTTGCAATAATCTCATCTAATTCTTCTTTTACCTTACATATTTGTTGACAGAAATGATGGGATGTAGGATACAAAGAACCAGATAAAATCGTCGTAATCTCGTAGAAAAGCCTTAAAAAATCTACGAAAGTAGATACAACATCCCAGTCCTCAGTCATCGGCTTCCCCAATCCTGGTTGATCTTCAAAATATTTTACATATTGGATGTCTTCCTCACCCAATAAGGCAAATGCCAACTTATACTCCTGAGCTGCCTCCAACATAAAAAATGTTGAGTTCCATCGCGTAGCCAAATCAGTACAAAACCCCTTCTTTGATGTTATTCCCGCAGACCGCGCAGCAACTTTGAATTTCTCCAATCTAGCAGGAGAAGATCTCACCCATCTCACAGCAGTCCTGACCCGAGAAATAGAGTCATCAAGATTTTTCATACCGTCACCGACAATAAGATTAAGAATATGTGCCGCACACCTCACATGCAAATACTGACCACCCAAGGTTGTCTTATTTGCCTCTCTAAGAAAGGTCTTAAGATATCCCAATGTGGTATCGTTGGACGATACATTATCAACTGTGCATGTCACGACGCGTGTCAACCCCCACTCCTTTATAGCGGCCTCCAAGGCCCTTTCAATCGTCTCACCCTTGTGATCGGTGATTTGACAAAATTTGAGAATTTTCTTATGCAATGTCCATTTCTCATCAACAAAATGACAAGTCATAGACATATAATTAACATTTTGGACCGATGTCCAACAATCAGTGGTCAGGCAAACAAACTGACCCGCCAAAAAACCCCTCAACCTCTCTTTTTCAGATCGATAATGTTTTTTTACATCCCTTGCCACCGTGTGACGAGAAGGAAGTTGAAACCTTGGTTCCATGTAGTGACAAAGCGCTTGGAACCCTAACCCATCCACCACCTGAAAAGGTAACTCATCCATGATTATCATACGGGCTAAGTGTAACCTACACTCCTCAGGATCATACTTCGTGTACCCCTTCAACTCAATACCCCCTCTACTCCCATCCTCCATTTTCTTAAGTCCAATTTCTAGTCTAGATTGACTCTTCTCTAGCAAAGATTTTATAATTGGACTTTTTTTACATTGCTCTTCTAAGTGCACCTTTAATTGCGATGTGCCATGTCTCCTATAATGGCATCCATAAATTTTCCCGCAATGGTTATATTTGGCTTGAGGGTTATTAGGATCACCACCCTCTAGTTTGGTGAAGTGAGACCAAACTATGGAAGCAGGTTTTTTGTTAGGCTTTGGGGCGGGGCAAGGGGTAGGGGTAGGGGTAGAGGCAAAGCTACCCTCAATTGGGGTAGGGGTAGAGGCATTGCTACCCTCAATAGGGGAGCTCGCACTAGAGTCTGTCGGCAATTCCATGAACTCAAACAAACAATAGATTTGAAATTATAGCAAACATGAAAAGTATTAACATCCAACAGCAACAACCAAATAAACTGCTAATCAAGCTTTATAAAATGGTATATTTTATTGGAATTTATTTATTGGAATGTGAATGGCAGAATTTTTATTGGAATTTAGTCATAGTACAATAATATGAATAAATGTGAATACATGACTGAATATTCAATATTTATTGGATTTTAGTATATATAATACGATAAAAAAAATAATGAATATATATTGGATTAATTTAGTTCAAAGAAGTTGGACACATGATTGTCATGATATGCATACGTACAAATCCTGGCAATAAGATGATGGGTCATGTGTAAAACTAAGATTAAAAGAATTTTGTCCTAATTCTATAACTTAGGTTGAAAGAAAAATCAACTCCTTAATCTCATTTATGTTCAATACATACTGTAAAATTCTAATATTTATGTGTTTATATATATATATATATATTTTGTCATTTTCGACTTCTATTTGATTGATCATATATTGGTCTTTTAAAAAAGTATCACTTTTTTTTTTTAAAAAAGAACTTTAATTTCTATCTATCCAAACAATATCTTTCAATCAAAATGACTTTTACAAACATCATTACCCTAAAAATCATATTTAAACAAATTTTCAACTCTATGATATTCGATCTACTTATCCAATTTAAAACCTCAAACTTTACATATTTATTAACAAAATTATTCAGATCTTCCTATTTATTTTCACCAATTAATCCAATTAAAGAATCATGCCCAAGAAATTTTCAAAATTTCTCTCATCCATAAATATAATATTGATCCTTAATTAGAGTCTAAAGTTTTGATAAAAATTATAAAAACCTTTGATCTGAAGAACTTCATGGGCATTAATTAATTAGACTTCATTATATATATTTTATCATATTTTATAAATGTCAAATGATGTATACAAATCTGAAATAAACAAAATTTGAACACTTCTTTTATAAAAACTACAACTCTGAAATTAATTGAAGATGGTATTTTTTATTTTTTTTCTTCTCGGCATTATCGCCGGGGGGGGGGGGGGTTTAGGGAAACCGGCACCCAAAACGGCGTCGTTTTGGGTTTGCCGGTTTTAAAAAAATAAACCTTCAGGTGCCAAAACGACGCCGTTTTGGACCTGAAGGTATTTTTTTTTATATAATATATAATATTATATATAATTATTAATATATATAATTATTAATTATATATATATTGCCGGGGCGGGGCGAGGGTCCACCCCATCCCGCCCAGGGCCCTACATACGGGCGGGGTAAATCCCGCCCCCGTGTGGCCCGGCGGTGTAATCTGCCCCGCCACACGGGGGCGGGGCGGGGTGGCAGCTGGGCCGGGCCCCCGCTGCCCACCCCTAGATGTTGCCGACAAAAAACAAAAAAAAAAGGGAAAACCTTTTGAAAAATACTAAAGCCACCGTTAGTGGCTCCTGCTAGGAGCCACTGCTGGCTAAATTTTTTTTTTTTATTTTTTTCTTTTTCTTAATGATTAAGAAAAAGTTGTTTAATATTATTATATATTTTTTGTATTTTTTAAAAATATTTTAAAGTATTAAAAAATGATTTAAAATTTTTTTTTTTTTTTACCTTGCGGTGGCTCCCGCCGGGAGTCACCAGCGGTGGCTGTAGCACCGCTCAAACCTTTTATGCCTTGTATGTTAGACCGTCTTAGTTGATCGTTTAGTGATTAAATAAGTGATTTTAAATATATTGAAAAATATGGAAAAAAAAATGAAGAAGAAAATTTACCTGAGCAGCACAGTAGCCTAAAAAAAAAAAAAAGAAATGAATCTCTATAGCTATCTTATGACTAATTAATACTGTTTTCAGATTTATATACAAGCAGATTTTTGTCCTTTAATGTTTATTTTTAACGAGAATTATAATCATTTGAGTTAACATCTGCCACACCTAAACCTATTTTATGTATTTATGAAATTGTGACCCCGCAAGCAATTTTGGAATTACTATATATCTTTGATAATTTAATATTACAATGGACAAATATCCCTTCACAAACTCTCATATGTCCAAAACAAGTACCTTCGTATGTAGTCCTCTTTAATGGTTCGCATATAATGGAAAATAAATTTATGAAATTGTGCAAATTATTTATACTTTTATATCACATTATCATGAAAAAAAAAAAAAAAACCGCTTTGCAACAGCCAAGCTTAGGGAATTGGTGGGATTCATCAAGAACAAAATTCGAAAGCGGGACATCTTCGTCATCTTCGGCACTCAATAGCTTAGGGAGCTTTGGATGGCCAAATAATTTAGCAGAAATCAAAGCGAGGACTACCATGGATTCTATTTCGGTGACGAGTAGCTTAGTGGTTTTCCAAGACACCTAGAAGTTGCAAGGGCATGAAGTTGAGGATCTGAGAGTGAGAGAAACCAATTTGACAAACAACGAGATCTAAATGAGGAGCACGAACGGCATGGAGTGAGGGCTAGGGTTTGATGAAGTGAAAGAGAAGATTATGGTTCATCGGGTCAAAGGGTGTTGAAACCCTTTTAAGAGTCATGCGGGTTCAAAATAACAGCCCGACATGCAGATTACGTTTTGTTGCTCGCTGCAAGTTTCCTCGCCCCTGCTGGCCAACGTGTTCGCTAGTCAAAACAGCAGTACTGAAGCTGCATAAAAAAACAATAAAGGACCATCAAGCAAAGAAGAAAAATTAGGGATATAAAGCTTAAGAACAACAAATGAAGGGGGGAAAAGGATTAAAAGTGGATATATCTTTGAATAGGAAATGGAAAACTCTAGTATATAGGATTCAAAAGCTTAAAAAACCTGGGACTTCCTCAAGCGACAAAGATTTCAAGAAAACAACCAAAAAATATGAAAATGAGAGCAAACCCAAAAAAGAAATGCAATTTCGAAGAAGTTACACGGTTATTGGACCACATTCAGCCTAGAAAGAAGTTCAAAAAAATCAACCCAAGATTTTATTCAAAGGTGGCAGCGAAACCCAGATCCGACACACTCAAAAGAGTTTCAAAATGCAGACATAGTGCGAAAGAAAAAGAGTCAGATTGTAAAAGGTGTTACCTTGATGAATAAAAGAACATGAGAAAGTTGAGGGAGAGATTCTAACAGCAAAAAGCCCAACCCCATCGCCACCATGCGAAAGGATGAGACGGGAAAGGATTATGTGGGTTTTGCTGCGAGAAGATGAGACGGGGGAGAGGGGGAGGCTAGGGCCTAGGGGAGACTCGGGAGAGGATGGGCTCCGTGGGTTCAGTGGGTGCAAGTTTTCACGTGGGATACAAGCGCATCAAAATTAGAATGGAGAGTCTACTTGTCAACAGCTCATTGGAAGGCTGTTATTTGAGGATTATTAAACTGATTGGTCTGAAGTTATTCTAAAAATAAATAAAATTATCAAGGATGTCTCAAACTCCTTGGATAGTAAGGATAAATGAATAATCAATAATATTACTTCATAAGTAATCGTGTATCTCATTTATAAAATAAAGAGATGACATTTTAAAAAAATGAGATGGAATGAGAAATCTGTAAATGGTAATGAAATAGTTTGATTTCAAATATTTTTATTAGATTTTAAAAAATAAGAAAATTTTTTTTAAATAAAAATATTATAAAGTTAAAATATTAAATTTTTGATCACTAATAAACATTGTTAAACGATAAAAGAGAAGTAAAAGGAACCAGCTCAAGGATGAATAAAACCATAATCGATTTAAACAAAATTCCTTACAATTAACCTTCATGTCGATGCAGTCCAACTCTTGGAGTACCACATCACCAATCTTGCATTCCTACAACCACAATTTGTGATGAAAACAATTATTGCCGGAGCTTGCCAAGCGGGAGTCGGGAGACTTTCTGACATCTAAGGTAGTTCTTACAAACAAATTTTTATCAAGGACTGAGTGAAATTGTTAAAAGTCATTTTATTAATGGGATTTGCTCATTTGCATAATGTTAATATTTTTTTTCTTAAGGAAAGGGAAGGTAAGGGCGATCAGAGTAATACTCTGCCTAAGCATGACCACATAATGCTAGTATTTATATTAGAGTTCACCATCCTCGGTTACAGTACTTATTGATATGGTAGATTTTAAGTAATTTTATACATAAATCACTTAAAATATACCCAATACCCCATAGTTTATATAATCGTTAGTAAGAAAAAATAAAATTACGATTAACAAGTGCATTTCTCTCATTTATCTTCTCCCTTTATAAGTTCCTTTGTAATCAATTAGATACAGTTCATGCAGATCATAAACCGTATGTTTTTTGGATAGTTATCTGGTTTGAGGATGGTAGGCCTGTGATTTTAGGCTCTTATTTATTTCGATCTTTCTATCTTACCTATTGGGTTTAGGGGTTTAGTTCCTTAAGTTGGGCAAGTACGATCAAATATAAAATTTTTATCTTATTTTATTTTATTATTATAATTTTTTTAATTTTTTATATAAAATATAATAAATAATTTAATTTTTTTAAATTTTAAAATAATAATAATATTAAAAAATAATATTTTAGACTTTAATATGAAATAAAAAATTATAATCTTACTATCCAAACCTATTTTAAAGAAAAACAATATATTTTGCTAGATTATCTAAAAAGTCACAAAACAATCTTTTTGGACTTCACTATTTTATTTTTCACGTGACAGTAATCTAAAAATATCCTAAAAAGCAAATATTAGGTAAATGTAAATCTTGAGGTCAAGATAAAGGGTTTACCAATTTCGATTGTTCAACTTCAACTAGAAAATATCTAGGCTACTGGTGTCACTTCAGATAACAAAATATCGCCCCCTTTTAAGTTATTTTAATGGGATAATTAACAACGTACAGAATGCGGTACGTTTTGGTTAAAAAATTTTCTTCGATCTTTATAATATTAATGTTCTACACGCTTCTATCAGCTGTCGCCTGGCCGGTACCTTTACTTTTGTTCTTTCTATTTCTTTTTGTTTCTTTATTTTTGTTTTGAAGTTTGGAACTTTCTTTCCGCGTTGGCTCTTGGCCGCGAATGGAAAAGGGGCCTAAAACAAAAAGGCTATGTTAGGTACATAGACCACGTGGCGAGTTTGCGTTCGGCCATTGAGCCACGTCATAAAACCTGCTTTTTTGTAGCTAGTTGGTTCGCCAACCTTCCTTTCAAAAAAAAAAAAAGTTCGCCAATCGCGTCAGCCACAGAGTTCTGGTCGGCGCAGGGATAGCCGCGGCTTTAACGAGAAAGACAGGTATTGTTCACACGTATCTTATTTGAAAATCCCAATGATGATGGTTTGGAGCTTGGTCATGCCCATGCTACCACTACGAGCTCTGCGATTCTTTTTTTTTTACAAGTTATCCGATTATAAGATTAAAGATATTAACAATAATTAATTTGTGGTTATGCGATAGTTGGTATAACCAAAAATTGTTTCAATCTAGAATTATTTACACTATAAATTATGATTTTTTTCCTTACATTTTAGAGCATTGTTATTAGATTATACATATGTAAATAATATTTTTGATAAATATAAAATAAATTTAAATTTTGACTATTTTATTTATTTTAATATTCACATTGAAATATCTATTTTTTTATTATATAACAATAAAATAATATAAGATGAATTTAACTTTGATTATTTATATCAAATCTCTACATTAAATTATTTATTTATTCATTATATAGTAATGAATAATTAATAATTAAAAAATTTATTTTTTAATTATTAATTTATTTTATTTTATCATATTTTACTATTCTACATATTATATGTTAATTAGTAATCATATTCTAATTAAATTATGGGTTAAAAAATTATATTTTTCAATTATATGTACTCCATTTTCTAATCTAACTATATTTTATTCTACCAAAATTTTTGAAAATATTAAAAAGAGAAAGGATGAGTTATAGAAAAATAATAAAATAATGATTTACTCATTATATATTAACTATCAAATTTAATTATAACTTTATATTTATTATAGTTAAAAGTTAAAGAATTTGAAATTAGCTAATCCAATACAAGTTACTTTGATCTCTAATAATTAAAAAGTTACTTTATTTTTATATATGATTATTTCGGTAACAATGCTCTTATTCATTAATTTTTAAAATTTATTAAATTATTTTTCTAATTAAAACCTCAATATCTTTTTAAAAAAAATCTTCCATATCTTGTATGAACAATAATAAATTATTTGTTTGGTACGACGAAGTAGCAGCTGTCTCCGCTTCCCGAACGTTACAAAATTGATAAAGAGAAACAAATTACCACCTGTAACAAAAAATGAAAAAGAGAAGGACAGAAAAAAAAAAAAAAATGTCAGAGAAAGCGAAGGAAGAAAAGGCCGAAAAAGGATCCGATTCAGTGTCTACGTGTTAGATCTAGTGGGGGCATCCCCAGCTATTTAAATGCCTTTACTTCTCCGAAGTTCTGAACCCCCCGTTCATACCTCAGATTTTTTTCAAGGCTCGAGCCTCTTAGCTCTCCCTTTCGCCAGCTTTCTGTCATTTCCAATTTAGTTGTCTTTTCTCATGAGGCAGATCCTTTCTATTCCTTCGCGTTTCGGTTCTTCGCTTTCTCTGTTTCTTCAGCCACCGACTACTATTATATTGTCCGCCTGAGATTGTATTTTCTCGTCCTAGGGTTTGCATCGCTGCATTTTCCAAGCGTATATTTTCGCATCGCAAGGTTTCGCTCGTCATAATTAGTTCCTTTGTCAAATGTTTTACTAGATCTCGATATTGCTATTGTTCTTATCTTTTCTTCGTTGCAGAACCTTTTCTTTGGAGCACAATGAACTTGAGTTGATTTCTTTCTGGATTCGCGTGACCGCCGAGAATCTTATCACAGACACGTTGCTAGCCCTAGCTAGCTCGGCTGCTCATAAGGTTTTTTACTTTACTTTATATTTATGACATTTTTAGTGGGGTTGACAATATATTACACAACTCGTTAATTAAATATGAACACAATACGATAATAGCGAGTTAGGATTTAGTCTTACCGAGTTTGGGTGAAAAACATGTTAACTCGTTAAGATACAATTGCTTAACAACGTGTTAATCCGTTATAATACGTTAAAAAAGTTAAAATTACAATTATATCTCTATACTTAAAAGTAAAGTTGTTAGAATTTTAATTTTGATATTTTTATTGTTTAGATTGTAATTTTGGATTTGTAGTTAGTTTTATAATTTTTATAAATATTGTGATTTTAAAATTTATATGAAATTATGTTAAATTTAATTAGGTTAAACTGATTAATTTTGAATCTATTTAACTTATTTATATAAATAGTTTGAAACGGGTCGTATTATATCGTATTAACTTATTTCATAACATTTATTAATAGGTTAAAACGGATTGACACGATATGATCTGTTATGTTAATGAGTCATGTTAGGGTTTGAGATTTTGACACATTAAGCTTAACGGGTCGGATTAGGGTTAAATTATATAGTATAATATACATGTTTTGACACTATACGAATATAACCCATTAACACGATATGACACTCTTAATTTTAGCGGGCAAATAGGGCACCGAAAAAGCTCCTAACCGTGTGTGTGGGGATCTAAAGAGTGCTAACTGCTGCGTCTTGTTTATTTCGTTTTTGAATATTTCAGATAACAATCCAAGAAAACTGGGTTTGTTTCAAAGCAAGACTTGTATTCAGCCATCAGGTTAGTAATTCGATTTTTTCTCTCCTTCTGTTCTAAAGCACCTTCTCTTGGAATCTTTTAGATATTTTTTTGCGGGTTTATGTATGGTGGTTAGTACGGTTAGCTTTTTAACTTGCTATGACATTTCTTTTATGGTTTCATTGATGTATGGATTTTTTGGATCGGTAGAGTACGAATTTTATATGACGGGATATAAGCTTTTATGCACTGGTACTCTGTAAGAATCGTTCCTTTACTATATTTTACAATTTGTTTTTTCGCTGGAGAGCTATCATAATTGCAACTAACGAGTTCCGTACGAATATTCATGGTTCCTTCACGCAAGTTTATAAAGGAAACAGCATAAAATATTAATGCGAGTACCACGCTTCTATTTTTCCTCGTCGTGATGATGTGTTGCCAGCGCATAAGATGTGGTAGTACCAGATATAATTTGTCCACGTAAGTAATTGACAATACATAATAATCCTACTTAATTTGCTTTTCCCGGCCCCTAGCGTGTAATCATGATCGTAGTGCCATATAGTCCCTACCATAATCATCTTGTCTCTTTAGGTGATCTATGGGTTTTTGGAGGGGTTGGGGAGGGGGGAAGAGAAATTGTATGTTGCAAGCTGGTTACTTAGAAGTAATGTATAATACGAATATACGTTTTTAAAAAAAAATAAAAAAATATGTACGAATATACGTTGTACAATAGAGAACATATCTTCTTTTGAAATTATTAAAGTCACGGGCAGAAAAACAATTGGAAAAAGGTTCTGTTACTGGAAGCATGTTAAGGAGTAGTACTCTCTTTGGCCATTCGTATTCGTATATATTCTAAATCGTAGTTCTAATTCACTTAAAAATAAGGAAAGAAACATATTAAAAACTATATAAAAATTATTACGGCCATCATTTTAAAATTCCTCGTGCATTCAAAAGTCCATTGAACGAACATAATTTTTTGTATCATTGTTATTGAAACTAATTGGAGACATGATTTTTAGGAATAGTTAAATTTGCTAAATGAAAAATATTATATATAACTATTAAGGACATAAGTAATCAAAATCTATTTCTTCCCATCAATTTTAACTTTTGAGACGTGGTAATTTAATATGGTAATAGAGTAGAGATTCTAAGTTCGAGTTTTGACTCTACAACACTTTTCACCTTGTCAATTAAAATTTTACAAAACTCTATTTCTTTCTACTAGTTTATATTTTTTGTACAAATGGTGATTTCATAGTAACTAAGGCCAGCTCGTTTAGACACTTAAATTTTCTATGAATAATAATGAAATGATTTGAGTTAAGATATTTTATTAGGTTTTGTGAAAAAAGAGAAAAAATTTGAAGAAAAATGTGATTAAGTTAAAAATTTGTTTGAATATAACTTTTGTTTTGAAATTTGAAAAATTTGTATTTTCTTGTATTTTGTTTGGGCATTTGGAAAATTTGAATTAGACTTTGTATTTGAATAATGATTAGGTAATGATTAGATGAAAAAAGTTGAAGATTTGAAATTGAAAAATGTTTTATATTTGAGTGATCAATGTTTAGGAAAGAAATATCTGAGCATACTTGAGAATACATTAAAGTTCAAAGTAGCCATAAGTTAGCATTTATTGAGCCATTATCCAAAACTAAGTTCAGCTCCTTGATTTCTCTCCTTACACTTTTCCATGTTAATTTGAGAAATCTCACAAACTTTCTTCAATTAGAAAAATATTAAGAACTTTTTATTTATTGTCAAAATAGTCACGTGTATCAACTTCAAATAACTTCAACTTTTAGGAGTCCCTTAATTATATATTGGGTAGTAGATGATGGTTTTAATGCAGTTCAAACGAGGCTTTCTATATGACTTAGACTCCGATGTGGTTTAAGTGCAGTACTTCAATGAAGCATTTCGTTTCAGCTTGGAACTTTCTGGATTAACTCTATGATCTAGAAGCTTATCGAGGATTTATCTATCTAATTACCTTGTCCTTTCTATATATGGTTTTATTTGAGTCACTCCACGTGGTCTTTTGGGGCTGTTTTCGTGTTAGTCACACATTCATGAAAACAAGGGATTGATTTTTTGATAGCGAAACTCATCCAGTCTAAGTCAGCCATATTAAAAGGTTTTTCATGTTCTCTAGTGAATCAATTATGTTCATGTACTACTGTTATTTTTTCAGTATCTAGTAAATGACCCATACTTCTTTAGCTTGAGCTTGCTATAAGATTCAGAAAATCACTGTTTTTTTTTTTTTATAAGTAAAAGATTTTATTGATCTACGTAAATAAGCAAAGCCCGAGTACACAGGGGGTATACAAAAGAGAGCCTGGTTACAAACTAAGTGCTACGAATAGTAGCATAGTAGTCGTGAAGACTTGTTCCGTTCAATACAATAGAAGATGCCCAAAGTAATAGGGTATGAAAGAAAAATGCCCTGAAACCATCCAGGGAGCGTTCCTTGTTCTCGAAACAGCGTCTATTCCTTTCGATCTATGTGCACCAAATTAAGCATAAAGGTATCATCTTCCAAATAGCAGCTATCTGACGATTGCCCCTTATCCCTTGCCAACAAGACAATAAATCAATCACCCTCCTAGGCATAGCCCATGTGATACCAAGCCTGGATAGGATTTCATCCCATAAGGTCTTAACTACTTCGCAATGAAGGAGGTGGTCCACAGATTCACTGTCGTGTTTGCACATGAAGCACAAATCCAACAAGTAGATTTCACGATTTCTTAACTTGTCTATAGTCAGAATTTTACTATGAGAAGCCGCCCATCCGAAGAAAGCTACCTTGAGGGGAACATTGCACCTCTAAATGCTCTTCCACGGGAAGGCATTGTAGGGGGGATTTGTCAAGGCCTTGTAATAAGAACGGACTGAGAATTTCTTATTTCCTGTGCATGTCCAAAGTAAGCTGTCCTCCCCTCCCGCCCTTAGCTTCATTTCATATAATGCGATGTAGAAATCAGTGATGACTCCCACCTCCCAATCCTGGGCAGCTCTAGAGAATCTCACTGACCACTGGATAGAGTCAATAGCACTGCACATATTATCGGCTATCGAGGAACCCTGATCAAAAGCAATCCTGAAAAGAGAGGGGAAAACATTTTTCAGAGCGACATCCCCACACCAAATGTTTGGCCAGAAACAGGTGCGCGTGCCTCTTCCCACTGCAAATTTGCAGTTCCTGAGAAAGTTATTCAATCCATTCCGAATAAATTTCCAGACTCCTATGCCATATGTCCCTCTTACTTCTTTAGTACATCAATCACACCAGATACCACCATATTTGGCATCTAAGGTATTCCTCCAAAGAGCATCTCCCTCAAGATGGTACTGCCATAACCATTTTCCCAGGAATGCCTTGTTGAAGGTTCGCAACTTTCTTAAGTCCAACCCGCTACAAGACAACGGAGTGCATACTTTATCCCATTTGATCAAGTGACATTTCTTTGCATCCTCTAACCCACCTCATAAAAAATCGCGGAAAGTCTTCTCTAGTCTATTCGCCACCCTTGCAAGCACAGGAAATAAGGAGAGGAAATATGTTGAAAGGTTAGAGAGAGTGATTCTTCCCCCCTTAGACAAGTAAATTCTCTTCCACCCTGCCAGTTTACTTTCAATTTTCTCAATCATCCATTCCCACATTGCTGTAGATTCATGAGGGGCTCCCAAGGGAAGTCCAAGGTATTTCATAGGCAAGGAAGAGACCTTGCAGCCCAAGATGGCAGCCACCTTACTTGAGTTGATGACCGAGCCAACGAGAACTACTTCCGATTTTGCTAAGTTCACCTTGAGGCCAGAAACAGCTTCAAAGCAAAGAAGAAGAGCACTTAGGGATCGAAATTGGTCTAGATCCGGGTGGTAGAAAATCAAGGTATCGTCAGCAAAGAGGAGGTGGGAGATTGTCAAGTTTCCATGAGGAGAACCACCTACCGAGAAGCCCGAGATGAAACCGCTTTCCACTGCCCCTTCCAACATTCTGCTCAAGACATCCATAACAAGAATAAAAAGAAGTGGGGAGAGAGGATTCCCTTGTCCCAGACCTCGAGAGTTGTTGAAAAAGCCTTCCGGAGTGCCATTGACCAAGACCGAGAATTTGACTGTTGAGATACAATGCTTTATCCACTGGCACCATCTTTCCCCGAAACCATACCTACCAAGGATATACAATAAGAAGTCCCAGTTCACATGATCAAAAGCTTTTGCCATATCCAATTTACACAAGATACCTGGAGTGCCGGATTTGATTTTGCTCTCCAAGCATTCATTGGCGATGAGGATCGAGTCTAGAATTTGCCTTCCTTTCACGAAAGCATTTTGGGACTTCGAGATGATCTTCCCCATGACACCACTCAGCCGCTTCGCCAAACCTTTGGAAATGATCTTATAAACCCCACTGATCAAGCTTATGGGGTGGAAATAGTTCACTAGTCTTCCTCCGATCTTGCCCTTTTGGGAATAAGGGTAATGAAGGAGACATTTAGGCTCTTCTCAAATTTCATAAAAGAGTGAAATTCGATAAAAGACCTTCATGAGATCCTCCCTAATAATATCCCAGCAAGTTTGGAAGAAAGCCATTGGGAAGCCATATGGACCTGGGACTTTGTCTTTATTCATACTTTTTAGCACACCAAGCACTTCATCTTAGTCAAAAGGCCTTTCCAACCAAGCCACACTTGTTTAGTCAATGGAATCAAGAGCTAGTCCATCTACCTTGGGTCTCCAAAAATATTGTTTTGTCAAAAGCTTATCATAAAATTGGACAATATGATCCTTTATCGCCTCTCTACCCATTATGACCCTGCCCTCCTCACGAAGGACCTCTATGGCGTTGTTCCTACGGTGAGAATTGACAACTCTATAGAAGAATTTTGTGCTTCTGTCCCCTTCCTTCAGCCAAAGTGCCCGTGACTTTTGCCTCCACGAAATCATAAGAGTAAGTTTCTCCAGCTCAGCAACAGCAGTTAATCTTCTTACCCCATCATCGACCGACAATGTCCCTGTCGCTTGTTTTGCATCAAGTTGCTGCAGCTCTAAAAATAGACTGTTATGCTGGTCATTAATGTTCCTGAAGACTTCCAAATTGCATTTCCTTAGATCCTGCTTCAAAGCTTTTAGTTTCCTTGAAAGAACAAAACTAGGAGTACCCGTGAGTTGATAAGATGTCTACAACGCCCTGACTTTCTCGAGGATCCCATCAACTTTCAACCACATGTTTTCGAACTTAAAATACCTTCTTCCATCATGAAGGCCCCCACAATCTAACAGGATAGGAAAGTGATCTGATCAAAGTCGGGGAAGTCGCTTTTGACATAAAGTGGGAAAATGAGCCTCCCAAGAAGAGTAGACAACAAACCTGTCCAACCTTGACCAGTCCCTTCCGTTTGACCAAGTAAAATCTCCCTCTGCCAAAGGGAGATCTACTAATTCTAAGTCAAAAAGGAGTGAGGAGAAATTAGTCATGGCTAAACCTGTGTTAGAAACCCTAGACCGCTCACTCGGAAACTGGGTGATGTTCAAATCGCCCCCAATGCATCACGGGATGTCTCACCAACTGCAAAGGCCAGCCAGCTCATCCTAGAGAAGTTTTCTACTACTGTCATCATTTGGCCCGTAAACACCTGCAAAGCCCCAACAAAAACCATCGTTAACTACTCGCTTATCTCACATTACCAAAATACCCCCTGAGGAGCCCTTAGAAGCGAGGGTGGTCCATCCTGCATAAGGACAATTCCACAAACTTCTAATGATATGCTTATCAATGAACTTTAGTTTCGTTTCCTGAAAACAAATGACATCAGCCTTCCATTTCTGCAAAAGGTTCTTTATGGAGAGGCATTTGTTCGGATCATTCAAACCACGAACTTTACATGCGAGAATTTTGGGCTTCATGGATCACCAAGGTTCACTCTATCCTTGTGTCTCCCTCTACCCACGCTGCCCTCCCGAGCGTTATAGTTTATAGAACAGGTCAATCTCTTGATTTCCCTGTCTTTCTTGCCTCCAAATCTAGCAAGAGAAGACTGGCTAGCTTGGATTGCTAAGAGAAGAGCTTGCATCTGGTCCTCGAAGCCCTCACAGGACATGCCCAACAACTTCATTGCATTACTATTAATACCACCCGCAATGGCATGTATGGATACTTCCAGAACTTCAGAATCAGGTTCTAGTGTTTTAGAATCTGGCACAGATTGTGTCTCCACTTCTTCCCAAATGTTAACTTCTTCCTCATCAACGTCCCCATGCATAAAATACACACGAGGGTTCTTACAAACATGAGATGGGTTCCACTTTTCCTCACAAGTAAAACATAAGTCCTTTTTCCTCTTTTCATCCATATGGGCAGAATTAACCCTTTTTAAAGGAAACATATTCCTCGGCCCTTTATTAACTGAATCAACAGGCCCTTCAACATATGGTTTATCAGCATGTTGGATATTTTGCCTCCAAGATTTTCTTGAAGACAAAACATATTCTTCTTGTAACTTGGCTAAGCCAAAAGCAGCACCAAGATTAAGTGGGTTAAACATCTTGACAGGAATTCTAACCTCATCTTTCAAGCCACTAACATAACAACTCAGCTTATGTCTCTCAGAAAACCCTCTTAGTCTATTTGCCAAGGCCTCAAACTGTGATGTATATAGACTAATCGAACTTGTTTGTTTCAATCTTGTCAAGGCTTCCATTGGGTCATCAAATGTTGATGGCCCAAACCTTACTTGTAATGCAACCACTAAAGACTCCCAAGAATTGAATTGCCCCGAGTCCAAGGCATTTTGGTACCACACTAATGCCTCTCCTTTCATATGGCTCGAAGCCACCATTAACTTTTGATGGAAAGGTACTTGGAAACAATCAAAATACTGATTGGCTTTAAAAATCCAACCAGAAGGGTCAGTGCCACTGAAATGTGGAAAATCTAGTCGAAAACTTCTTTGAAAAACAGATCTCTCCTCCTGAATTCTTGGTTCATTAGAGACCTCCCTATCTCTCAGTCTATCTCTATCTTTATGACAAATTACATTTACAGTTTCAACTAAACCACGCAACATGTCAGAAACTTGATCTAACCTTTCATTCACGCCATTAATTGCTTGCTGATGATGGTCCAATTGTTTCTGAACCACATCCTGCTGATTCTTGTTGCCTACCAGCGCTTCTTGCTGATTCTTTAATGCTGCCCGAGTACCGTCTGCCATCCCAACCTCCAGAATCAACTTCACTGATACCACTTGTAACGTTCTTGATGAACAAGAACTGTGAATGTCACCCAGCGTAACTTCTTACAACACACAAGACTAGGAAGTAACAAGAATTGCTCACACCAAATGGATTAAACTCCAGATTCCATGATGAATCTGAACTGGGAATTTTCGAGGAACTCCCAACCTCCAAGACTGAAGATTCTTATTCAACAGATATCCTTAACTCTGCTGCTTTTTATACTCGCAGAGTGAATTTAGAAATTCAAAACGCAACTAATACAACACAAAACGCACCCCCAACTTCTAACTATCAAAACTCACCGTATTACTTAACCCAACGCACCGTTTAACTAAACATCAACAAGTCCCTTTTAATACAAAATGCCCCGTAATGTTAACTGCACATGTTCTGCAGTTAAAGTCGTTATTTATCACAGATTCACACTTCTCTCTTCTGCACCCAACAACCTTCTTCAAGGCCATTGACCCAAGCACACTCGTGACAGCATGATATTTTAGATGCTTTGTTGGTAGACGAAAATATATCATTTGTGGTGAGGAGAAATATTTAAGTTTGTTGGATCGGAGAGTATAATTTTTTTAACTTTATTATTTTAGGAGTTGTAAGTTAATTGAAGTAATTAGATCCGTGTTTTTCATTTTTTATTATTTATAATTGTATCTTTATCTTCCTAACATATGATTTCAGTGGATCCCAGAATAATATATGTACAGATTATCAAATATATGCTTGTAAAAACTTAATTAAAAGATGCCTTTAACAATTTTTTTCTTTAAATGATCAGTGTTTGTCTGCCAATACCTTTGATTTTAATTAAGGGCAGAAACATGCTTGGTAGATACAATGGTCGATCTGACCTCTCTAACTTGATATATTTTTCATTTGATTTATTAATTCAGAAAATATCTTGGTTGGAACTGTCATGCCGGGAGCAAAAGAGTTGCCCTTTTTATTATTTTAAATTTTAGTGTGAGAGATATAAAGTAGCATAAAGTTACTGTGCTGTACCGTTTGAAGAAATTTATTTTATTTAAATGATTAAAAAAATGATTTTAAGTATATTGATATATTATTTTATTTTTTTTTAAAATTTAAATATATTAAAAAAAATATATATTAAAAAAAAACTGAACGGTACAGTAATTCAATCATAGAATATTAGAATGTTAAAGCTGTACATTTCCAGTACCGTACGTAGTTCCTAGTTTCGACACGAGTTAATCACCGGTCGTTCAGTACCTTTTAATTTTGTACTTTAAATCCTAATGTTATGTTTCTTTATTGTGCTTTAAATCGGACTTTGTTTCCGATGTGCCTCTGGATGAGAGTAGAAAAAGAGAACCTAAAACTAAAACGCTAGGAAAAGAATTTACTACGTGTCCAGGTTGTACTCGTTCATTGAGCCACATTATTAAACATTATTATTGGGTGGATATAGGTTATTCTACGTGGTCACTTTCTGGATCGACACGTAACCCATCGTTTTTGCCAATATAGTCCTCGCGTGTTGCGGTTGGTTCTCCAACCACGCCATTCATATCGGCTCAGCCGCTCAGGGTAGCCGTGGCGCGGCAAGAGCTTCTTACCCATTTGGCATAGCGGCCCTATGTCGTTTTTGTCCACGCTTTTGTGTTGCACAAGATGGGGCACGCTAGTATGCGATATCTTGCTTGTTAAAATTTTTCAAGTAAGCGCTCTCGAGTTCTCATGACGGTTTCTGTCTACAGAATGGTGGATGAAATTTTCTCCTCGTTATCGCTAACGGGTGGGCAGCGGACTGGATATAAAACCGCTTGTTAAATACCGATTTGTCAGTATATACACAAAACATTATCTGTTATGTCGAGGTAAGGTGAAACATTGGTTTTTTTTTTGGGTTTGAGTGACGGGAAATTCCACTTTTTTAAAATGTTTTAAGATCAAAATGTTTAAAGATTCAGAAATTTTTTAAAAGAAGGTAAACTCTCAGTTTCTTATTCTCGTTGTGCTTCTACTCTACACCCACCGACCCTTCTATCTCTGTATCTCACCTTTTTTTTTTTTTGATAAGATATCTGTATCTCACTTGATGATCTGTTCTCACCTTTTTTGCAACTAACACTAGCTCGTCTATCTTCTGAACAATGCATGTCATTATTGCCAATTAGAGCTCCATTGCTCCCAGCGAAACAAATCTTCGAGATTCCTTCGATTAAGGCCAGGGTTAGGTGTATTCTTCTGATTTTTTATTTGTTTTTCATGTGATTTATGGGACTCCGTGTGTGTGTGTGTCTATATATATATTTCAATCCATATTGGAATTGATTTGCTTGTTTGTATAAAATTATAAATTTTTTTGAATGCAATTTCATATGCATTTATCTAACAACTGAACGATTGAGTCAGATGAGGATTGGGATCGAAAACTTGTAAGGAAATATGGTGCCCTCCTTTGAATATGGATGGGCAAGGCCACACAACGTCCGCCCACTGGAAGCTGGGACAAGGGCGATGGGTAGAAAATTTGCCAGAATTGGGCTGGTATGAGCCATAAAATAAGGTAGTCTTCTATCTCGTTAAACCTTTTTTTAATTATTTATTAAATCGTGAAAATATGAAATTGATTAGTCTAATTTGTGATGATTTTGTTATTATGCATTTTATTAATCTGAAATAATATATTTTATAGTACTGTACCAAAAATGTTTATTTGTGGTAAGATTATTTTTGTTGTAAATATGTGACCATGAACAAACCTATTTCTTATAGTGAGTTTATGAAGTCCTTGATGCGCTATTAAATGAAAAAACTTGGAATTAAAAAGTGAAAGGAAAGAAAATCTCTTTTCTAAATGAAAAGAAAGAGGAATGAGAAATCAGTTCTGAATGTTGTAAAATTCGGGTTTAGGTTCATGTATAGGTGAGTCCTAAGGGCTTAGGCACGGGTTGATTCCCCATCATAAAAAAATATGTTGTAAAACTCGATAAAAGCACATAGCTTTACCATCCTATAAATAGATTACACAGATATGTAACCCTTGGAGTTTGGCTTAACCACTTAAGTGGTAAAAGCTTCGGACTTGTGGTAGACTCCCTCAAGGAATTAAGATTCAAATTTCATTGAATGTAAATAATTTTCAAGAACAATCTGCTTTTTTTCTCTTGAATTGCTTTAGGTGTATTTGTCAAAAAAATTTTGTAGAGAGTTTGCGCACTCATTAATTTTTTCGTTTTAGATTTTGAAATTATGGGGGCTTCAAAAGGTTACGTAGTTCCGCCCCTGATCAATGCAACGTTGTTGGGGAACTCTATTGTCTTTAACTTGTATTAATTTTTATTTTAATAAAGTTTGCTTGATTAGAAAGAAAGAAAAGAAAAAAGAAAATAAAAAAACCATTGGCAGCATTTCAATATTTGAGTCTCTCAGACCATTTACAGCTCAAGCCCAAGGCTCGCGAAGCTGACTTGAAGCCAGTTTGACCGAACGAATATTTCTTCGGCCATTTCTCTCGTTGTGTTGTTATTAAGGAAAAATTTAGTTGTAAAAACGTAACTAGTATTAATATGTGTATTAATTTAATGTAATTGGTTAAAAAAATAGATTTTATTTAAAATAGTATTAATTTAAATTTTAAATATAAATAAATCAATACTAGTACACAAATTAATATACAATTTTACTTATACATAACAAAATTTTATTATTAAATGGCCTGTTTGCTACGATGAGGTTGTGGCTCACTGGCTATAACAATTCCCAAAACTAAAAAAATACGATCTAGAGAATACGAGCAACCTTGAATTAAAAAAATAACGAATCAAAGCAAGGGAAAGCAAATAAAGACTTAAAAACTGAAAAAGCTGCCCGGAGTGATTGATTACGTGTTAGATCTAGTGGGGGCATCCCCGGCTTTTTAAATCCCTTTAATTGTTGGAATCCCTTTCCACGCTGAGATATTTTTCACTCTCTCGGGTAGAATTTCCTTCTGTTTCCTCTCTGACCGGATTCCATGTTCCCACCGTGTTTCGTTTATTTTTCTCTCCGTTTCTTCCACCTATCGCTATCCCATATTTCGGCCTGAGATTGCGACTCTCATGTCATTGGGTTTGCACGGTTTCTCCTTGCGGCGAATTTTCTCGCTTAACGAGGGACGTGGGTTCTCTAGTCGTAATTTGTTCCTAGAAGGTTTTACAAGATCTCGATTTTGGTTTTGTTCTTCCTTTTTCTACGTCGCATATATTTTCGCGGGAACAAGATGGCTATGAGAGTTGGAGATAGTTTCTATTTAGGACGCGCTTTGCTGCCGAGAAATCGCGGGATCATAACGGCAATTAAAACCTGAGAATCTTATCACAGACACGTTGCTAGCCCTAGCTAACTTAGCTGTTCAATAAATTTCCCATTCTACTTTTTGTTTTTGACATTTATAGCTGCAAAACTTTCACTGAAAAATGTTATTGTCTAGGTAGACTCCGCAACAGATATCTTTAAACAACCGCGTTTACTTATTTACGATTTGGAATCTTTTCAGATAATAGTTAAAAGAAAGCGGATTTGATTCAAAGCACAGACCGCGGTCTACAGCCATCAGGTGCGAATTACGATTCTTGCTCTCTCTTGTTCGGTTGAGGTAGTTTTTGTATCTTCTTTTTCCGGTGTATGTATAGTGGATGGTATAGTTAGCTTTTAACTTGCTGGGTCATTCCCTTTATAGCTTTAACTTCTTTTGAAAATTGACATTTTCTTTCACCGATATGTGGAATCCTATGTCACGGGCTATACGGCTTGCTGCCAGTCATCAAGCTTTATTAGACTGTATTCTACACGATTCTATCATTATTGCTATTACTTAAGAGGAAAAAGGATTTGTACCATTGCTGTGATTTATGGATTTTATTCATGGAGAGCATCATACTTGCAGGTTAGGAGTTCAGTATGAATAATTATGGGTCTTTCAGATAAGTTTATGAGGGAAAACCACATAAAATATGGTGAACCAAACTTTTTTGGCCCCCTTGCGTTTAATTGAACAAGGAAGACTTGATTACTCGATTTGATTGGTTGCATCATTTGGTAGTCTTTTTTATCATACATCCACGTACATGATTAGATGGGAATACAAACATACTTGCACTTGCACACTTGCCACACAAAGTGCCCCAGGCAGTACTTGTCATGATTGTGGTACCATAGTCTCTATCATCTTATTTGTGTGTACGCCAACAAAATTCCACAGTTTCCACCCAAAACGCCCATGGCAGTAAATAATCATGATAGTGGTACTATAATCTCAAATTTTTTTTTTGTGTTTTGTTTTTAGGTGAGCTAGGGGGGTGAAGTAGTTGTTTCTTTTAATACATTTTTGGGAGATGGAGGGGCAAGTGAGCATATTGTATGGGAGGCTCACCTAGGATATGGTATGTTTGGGAAAATGGACTACTGAATACATGAGATACTTGGGGTAGGCTTAGTTGGTTCACTACTTGGGATTGTGATATGTTTTGGGTTGCTGATTGGGGTTGTTCCGGAATGATGCGAATATTTAAAAAAAAAATATAAATAAAGTCAAGAAAGCCACTGGACGAGGAATTTTTATGTGTGGGTTTTTGTACATATTGAACATTTTTTTATACGTAATCAAGAAATTTTATTCATAAGATAATAGGTAGCCCAAGAGGACGTATACATGAGGAATACGCAAGTAGGATTTTCAACTGGAATATGAAATTCATGGACATTTTGCCTGTTAAAATCTATCGCCCTTGCCCTAAGGAACAAGGTTTTAGAAAGAAAGCTTTCAGCTCATCTATTGTCCTCTTGCGGTCTTCAAAACTTCTATCATTTCTCTCTCTCCAAATGCGGCAATGCATATGTATTGGAGCCATCTTCCAGATTGTTGTCACTTGTGGATTTCCTTGGAGGCCTCTCCAACTTGTTCGAAAGTCCAAGGCATGACTCATGATATTCCTAATCTTGCACAAAAGTCATCCCACACATATATGTTGAATGTAAAAACAAAGAAATTAAAATGGCGCCAGGTAAAACCATTGAACATATGTTGCTGTTCTTATGTTTTCCAATTATGAACAAAAAATATCAAATCTTGTTTTAATTTTTTTTTTTTTTGAAAAGAAGGTATCTCCATTGAAGATCAAATCGAGTTTTTTGGGATCTGTAAAAGTATATGAAATCTTTATTATTTTTTAATCTTATCAAATCCATTTCATTGTATAAGATTGGTTGCTGAGATTATAGTTATTGATGTTTATGTTCTATTTTAACAAGTGATGAAACTTATCAAAAAACAAGTTGTGATGAACAACACATAATTGCTTTCGTTAACATGTACACATTCTGTGAACTTGTGATGTTCATTGCTTTTCAAGAATGATATATTTTTTCGTTAAAGTAAATAAATTTCATCAAAAAGCTGCAGCCGAGGAAACCCTAGTAAATGGGTCGAATACAAGAGAAACTCTCGAAGGCAAATCTAACATAAAAGATTCACAAGGTCAAGAAGTTAAAACAAAAGTATCAAGCAGTATTTGCCTTCCAATCGTCTAGAGACCTCAAGATAAAAATTAAACACGATTACTTTTGGGTGTGTAGTGTGAGCTTCTTATTATTATTATTATTATTATTATTTTTTTTTGGTTCTTTTTTTTTTTCCTGAGAAATAGTGCTGAATCCTTGTATTACTAATGTAATGCTTGGTAACTTTTAAAAAAAGAACTAACATAATGCTTGGTATTTTCCCCTATACCTTTATTGTGTCATGTGAGTAAATACTAATCCTTTATTGAGGGTTATGCTTGCCCGTTTGATTCAGGCAAGAGTGTTGAGGTCTTTCCTGCCTTTAGTTGTACTTGAAATATTATGTGTACAATTTTCATTTGGTCTAATTTTTAAAAATGTGTTTTTACTTTGTAGAGTTCAGATTTGAGTTGGTAATGTCTTCAAATTATAGCAATGTACTTTTTTATAAGCTCGTAGAAGTACTAAGATGATCACATTTCTTCTCCTAGGGATTTATTCTTACACTACAAATCTTGTAGCAACCTAAGTCAAAGCCACATCTCGGCTTATACTCCAAAAGAACTAGTCAAGTTTACAATTGGAGGTCCTTGGAATTATTTTAAAGCACAATAACTTCTCCCCCCTAAGTAATGTGAAATCTTATTTACCATAATCTTATAATCTATTCGTGATAATTCAGATATGAACATCGTATAAAATATGTTGCTTACACTTTATCATGGTGTCCTCATCATGCTACTTTTACTTTAGAAAGTTCTGTACATTGCTTTATAGTAGTTGGATGTAACACCATATTCCCACATTAGTTGAGGAGGTTAGAGGAGTGACCAAGGACTTTGAGTATCCCCTCAATATATTGTATTTAGTCCTCCTAATTGGTGGGATAAGCTTCTTTAGTGAATTTGGCGGATGAATGTGGTTAAAATGCTCAATAGTACAACCCTATACAACTTTGTCTGTTTCAAGCTGCAGTGTTACGACCTTTTTCTTACATAACTTCTTGTGCCACCTCACATAACACCTTGAAACAATTGGAACTTGGCCCAACAGGGGTCTCACCATTGTATGTTTCATTTTGTAATTGAACATAGAGAGAACACTCGCTATTATTTATTGATGTTCAACAATATTTATATATATATATATTTTACATACAATTGACAATTATTCCTTCACAAGTTACACTAATTACAACCATGTCCTCTAACACTCCACCTTAAGCTGGGACATAAACCCAGCTTGGACCAACTATAACACAATGATTTTGTAAGTATATTTGCAAGTTGATCAGCAGCCATCACAAAGGGTGTAGAAACGTCACCACTCAGTATATTATCTCAAATGAAGTGACAATCAATCTCAATGTGCACTGCAGCTTGATTATCACAAAATAATTGAAGAGGGACGGGAGCTGAAAACCCAATCTCTTTAAGAAAGTGTTGCAACCATGTTAGTTCACTCAGACCGAGCTATTACGATTTGCTTCTTATTCGTTCATGTAACCAAGTTACCTCCCACAAATTTACAATATCCAGTAGTAGATTTTCTATCTGAAGGAGATTCTGCCCAATTAGTATCTAAAAAGCTTCAATTCTAAGATTTCAATTTGGTCTATACAACAAACCAAGGCCAGGAGCTCGCTTAAGATAATGAAGAATATGGATTACAGCATCCCAATGTGAGACCTTGAGCATTTGTAGAAATTGGCTCACTACACTCACTGCGTAAGAGATATTAGGTCTAGTGATAGTAAGATAACTCAGTTTTCCAACAAGTCTTTGATATCTAACTAGATCTTCAAACAACTCATCTTCCTCTTTCAAGAGTTTATGATTTGGGTCCATAGGAGTATCAATACACCATGCACTCAATATGCCAGTTTCTTCCAGAAGGTCAAATACATATTTTCTCTCAGATAGGTTAATACATTTTTAAGATCTTCCGACTTCAATTCCAAGAAAGTATCTAAGCTTGCCCAAGTCTTGTCTGCAGCTGATAATGTAAAAATTGTTTCAGCTTAGCAAGTCATTCTAGTAATTACAATGTCATTTACATATACAACCGACAAGATATGACCTGCATCAATATGTAGGTGAAATACCGAATGGTCTGTTTGGCATCTATGAAGACCAAATGCAATACAACATTAGAGGACTTCCCAAACCATGCTTGAGGAAATTGTTTCAAATCATATAATGCATTTTTTAACTTGCACACAGTACCACGATACTCCCCTCGAGCAACAAACCCAGGTGGTTGCTTTATATAAACTCTCTCTTTTAAGTCACCATGTAGGAAGGTATTTTTAACATCCAACTGAAATAAGGGCCAAGCCAAATTAGCAGCAAGAGAGATCAATACTAGAACAGAAGAAATTTTGGCAACCGGGGAGAAAGTATCGTCGTAATCAATGCTATAAGTTTGAATGTAATACTTAGCAACCGAGTGGGCTTTTAGACATTTCACAGAACCATCAGGATGGAATTTGATTGTATGTACCCATCTACAAAAAACAAGTTGTTTACTAGGTGGTAGGGGAACAAGATCCCATGTCCCATTATGGTGAAGAGCATCCATTTCATTTTTGTATAGTTGTCCTCCATCCTGGATCAGTTAAAGCATCCTAAACTGTCTTAGGAACAAATGTTTTGAAAGTTGAGAAGTAAAATGTGAGAATGATGGAGATAAGGCATGACAAGAGACATACTGGCTAATCAGTTGTTGAGTAATACAAGAATGAGTACCTTTTCAGAGAGCAATAGGTGGAGAGTTTGAAGCACTAGGTAACTCAAGGCTGAAGATGGAGACAAGGTTGATGGAGGCATAGGAGCCAGGGGTCGCAAGCGACGTGAGTACACTTGTAAAGGAACAAAGGAAGGCACTCAACAATCGATAATGTGTCTGAGAAATAGGGTATGTACTCAAAGAATGTGACATCAGCACTCGTGAATTAGTGTATGAGAATATGACTATAGCAGCGATATCCGTTTTGAGTCCAGGAATAATTAACAAAGAAATACTTAGTAGCATGCAGATCAAGCTTGTCAAAGCCTGAGCCAAGGTTATGAATATAACAAATACATCCAAAGATTTTTTGAGGGAGAGAAAATGAGAGTGTGGAAGGGAACAAGATGGAGAAAGGAGAGGAACCATCGAGGACTGATGAAGGCATACGGTTAGTAAGGTGGCACGCAGTAAGAACACCATTACTCCAAAAACATTTAGGAACATGCATGTGCAGTAAAAGTGCTCGGGTTACCTCTAACAAATGGTGATATTTGCATTCAGCCACCCCATTCTGTTGGGGTGTATAAGGACATGAACTTTGATAAACAATTCCTTTATTACTTAAGTAGCAAAGACACTAGATTGATATTCTTTAGTATTGTTAGAACGCAAAACTTGAACTTTTTATCTAAATCAAGTTTTAATTTCTTCTCGAAAGACTTTGAATATAGAAAGAAGTTCGGATCGTGCCTTCATTAGAAACAACCGTGTCATACGAAAGTAGTCATCAAAAAATGTAACAAAATATTGAAACTTGTTTGATACAATGTTGGTTGATCCCCCATGTATCAGAGTGAACCACTTCAAAATGACTAGATGCTCGAGGGGACAAATGACATGATGATGTTTGCTAAGTTAACATGCATTGCAAGGAAAGAAAGACACATTTTCAAGATTCTTAACTTGATGTTTCAAAAGAGAAAGAGAGGGGTGTCCAAGGTACAACAATGTCATTCAAATGCAGATGATGATGAGGATGTGAGGGCTTGAGTGAGTGATTGCTTGACATCAAAGTAATATAGACCACCCACTTCATGCCCCGTACCAATCTTCTTCCCCATCTTGAGATCTTGAAAAATACATACAAAGGAATAAAAGGTCATTAAACATTGAAGATTTTGAGTAATTTTACTAATGGACAACAAACTAAAGCGAAAACTATGAGCGTATAGAACATATGACAATGATATAGAATCATTAAGCTTAGTGAATCCAATTCCTGTAACTTTAGCAAGAGTAACACTCTTTGAAGATGTCGTAGTATAAGGAATAAGACAAACTGGTCAGATGTTCATTAACTCTTGAATCGATAATCCATGGATTTTGAGTAGATGAGACAAGACATGTGAATGTTATACCTGAATTGGCAAAAGTTGATCATACTCATCCTTTGATATGCTAATTATATCTTGAGTCAAGTTGGAGCTCGTTGATGGTGATGTAGCATCTAGGCAAATGACTTGAGTAGTGGACCTGAGTGGTCTACAATGTAGATCCCAACAATAGTCCACCGAGTGGTTAGTGCGACTAGAATAGGTGTACTTACGATATTCACAACCTTGAGTGTGATTACCTTTGGCATCACGCCCCCTATGTGCATCTCTATCACCTTGGCCTCCACTCCCACTAGGGCAACATAGGAGGCAATCAAAGTGGATCTCTCATTAATTTGATTAATTTGATCAAAAGACAACTGAGATCCTTGTCTAGATAATGTGACATGTCGAAGTCAGAAGAACACATCAGGAAATGAGGGAAGCTGTGGACTTGCCAAAGTTTGAGAACGCACAAACTCATACTTAGGTTTTAAGCCAACAAGAAACCAAACAACATTGAACTCTTCACGTTGTTGTTGCATACATGAAACATTAGAAGTGATAGGTTGATACATTTTCAGTTCTTCGCGTTTGCTCATCACTTGAGAATAATACTCTTCTAGGCTCAAAATATCTTGTTCCAATCCAAAGAATTGCTTACACAACTCATAAATACGTGTTATTTTCCCAACACCAGAATACATTCGTTTGAGATTCCTCCACACCTCTTAAGCGGTGTCAAAATATATCAAACTAGTGCAAATATTAGGCTTAATACTAGTCAACATCAAGGACAAGATTTGAGCATCTTCTTGTTCCCATTGAGCAAATGTAGAACTAGTTGAGTCAAGCATTGGATTAACCAAGTGGATACATAGACCGTTGCCTTTCAAAAACTCTTCAACATATTTTGACAGCAGCATATAGTTCTTTCCATTAAACTTCACCAAAGTCATAGGCATATTAAGTTTGGTGCAAGTGACAGTGACTCAAATTTAGTTACCATGGATGCTGAAAATTATCACAATTCAACTTGGGAGATAGAAAATCCACACAGAATATGAAATATGGATGAAAAACTGAGAAACACAATTTGGAAAAATAGAAACCTAGCTTAAGTACCAAATTTCGGCTCTGTATACCAACAGGCACATATTGGCTTAGAAATTGGCTTGTATCGGGTTTGAATAGAGTATTATCAACCGACTTCAAACTAACCTTAAACATGGATTAGGTTATCCTAAACGTGGATAAGTGAAGTTGGTTTTACTGTATTCTCGTTACCAAATAGGTGTTATTCCGGATAGGAATAAGTTCTTACTCCAGCCTCTAGGTTGGGGGCATTCGCACTCAAGGATTGGATAGTTTAGACATGCAACCAAACACTCCAAGACTTCGACATTGCCAGTAACAAATTGGTCTTCCAGCAGGCGATGACGATAGGAAACTGAACGGGGTGCAAAGAGAATGACGGCGAACTTGACTCTAGTGCTCAGTACCAGAGATGACATCGGAAAAGCATCGAAAACACCTTGAATAGCCTATCGGCTGTTGAAGATGAAGAGAAAAATGACCGGAGTGCACATACAACGATGGTGAACTCTGATCCGGTAACCGAAGCATATACTAATTGTCACTGACCACCTCTGCACCACTAATCACCACTAGCTGAACAACTGCACCACCAACCACTACTAATGCTGTCGCAAAACCACCACCAACCAACTACTCAACTCTCTGATACCATGTAGTCAAACATAGAGAGAATACTTGCTATTATTCATTGATGTTCAACAATATATATTACTTGCAATTGACAATTATACCCTCACAAGTTACACTAATTACAACCATGTCCTCTTAGCACATTTAAATTAATGGAATTTCGATGAGGGACCATCTTGAAACGACCAAGGTTAACGTTAAGGTTCACCACCAAGATACTAGGCCAACAAAAGTTAAACAAATAACCATCAATTAAACATCCTAATCTTCCTTTTCCTACCCAATCTTGACTAAATCCTATTTACATACTTGTCAAAAAAAAAAAAATCCTATTTACTTGGGAATTTGTTCGTAGTGTCTACAGAATCTAAAACTTTTGCTCTGATATCAAATGTAAAACCCAAGGATAGCGCTAAAAGAAAAATATTACAATAGAAGCTCCTCGGAATCATTTTTTTATGAGAAAAAATATTTTTTTTGAGAAAAGTAAGAAGGTATATTAATAAAAAAATATTATATATATTAATATCAATAGGAGTAAATAAGTACACTGGGTGTATACAAGAAACACCTAGCTCATACTAGAGAGCCCCTAATGATCAATAAGCCCGTGAAAATTAGAAATCTATCCAAAATACACCAAGCCTGAATGGGATCAAAACACACCTCCCTAACCCCAACCCCAACCCGAAACTCCTATACGAGGGCAGCTTCATATGCCCTCTCTGTTGTCTTCCCTCGACTCGAATTACCTCCCTTAGCGTTGTAGTTGATTGCCCAATAAAGAAGCTTTAACTCTCTACTTTTCTTAAATCTTGATTTGGTGTCAAGCGAGTGGCCTGCCTCAATTGCAATGCTAAATTTCATTATGAAAGCCCCCCACACTGCAAATCAGATGTCGCATCCCTCGTATGAAAGCCCCACACACTCCTTAATTTCGTTAACCTTATGCAAAATCCAATGCGATCATGAACCTACTATATTGTTTATCAGAGGAAGAGATACTAAGAGAACAATATTTTCCCCAAACACAGCTCCCAATTGCACTCCCGACCCTAAACATTCCTCCTCACAAGGCACCAATGAAAAACCCATAATTTCCTCCCTGCCATCTCTTGCATTCAAATCCCGAATTTCCTCAGCAATTATATTGTTTGTGTCCAATGTTGTTGTCACCATTGAAGGTTCCTTCACCTCCGGCATAGGTGTCGTCGCTCCATTGACCAGAACATGGCTTGTAGGTGTGCCATCCCTCGATGACCCTATCTGTGCCACCTTGTTAGACCCTACTGCTCCCTCAAGAGGCATAGAACAAATAGGGCTAGGCTCATCCCCGCCTCCCGAAACAAGTGGTGAAGCACTACCTTTTGTTACACCCTTTTCATCTTCTGAGAGAGACTCGTCCGCTTCTTCCAAAGTACTCAAAACCTTGGAAGGACCCCCCATTGTCAACTAAAAGTGAACCCTGGAAAAAAGTACCAACCCCATTTGCATCTGGTGTTTGAGGGCAGTCAGACGGCAACGTGCCGATGACCTGAGTGACATCGGCATAAACAATAATGCTAGCATTCGACAACCCTATCTATAACGGTGTCGAGGTGCCCTATGCCGTCGAACTTGAGGCCTTCAAACCCCCTCGTCTGTTTTTGGCCTACCACCCAAACCCATGGTCAGCTCTGGCCCCTAATCCACTTTAATTATCAGATCTCTCACATACTCCATAACTCCCATCAATTGAGCTTTGACAGCCCACAAGATCCCCTCCACTTCTCTCGCCCTCAAACACCCAGTAGAGGCATCCATTCCACTGCAGGACTACTCTCGGCCGGAATACACACTGGTGACCTTAACACCGAGGCGTACAAGACTCCTTTGACCAAGAAAGGCCTTCCCACTGTCTTTCCATCAACGAACACCCCTCTATTTGCATTAGGGACTCTAGACTTTGTGACGCTTCGAATGGAATGCGCAAAACCTTTCCATCCCATTTGCGCCTTTAGGGATATTCAACAAACCTTTCCTCTTTCCATTCTGGAATTCTGAGACTTGCATAAACCTGCCCCTTGTGTTAATGTGGTGTTTAATGATGAAAACTCCATTGCCCTTACTTAGCTCCCTAAAGAATCCATCATGACAAAGAAGTTCTAAGCAATCCTCTATCCCCTTAGCAACCCATGAAGCCGACGACCCACATACATGAACTTAGCCATCCTTTTGCCATGTTCGGAGATTTGAAAGCTATTTCCTCTCTCCTTCATAAAAATGAAAGTTTTTTTTTCCACCTTCAACCCACCTTCCACCTCCATTTGAGATGATCTTGTGTCTTGCGTTTTCATCCTCTGATCCCAAATCACAAGATCATCTCGCGTCGTTATACATGAATAAATTGCAGAGTTGGTGTTTTTGAGGCTTACATCAGATCTGCATTGACAAACCAAAAGAAAGGTTTCCTAAGAAAATCCTGGTCGCCGGAGGGAGGACCAACTCTAGTGCCCTCAAAGGAGTCCCTAGAGCCCGTTGGTCTTGTTTGTGACGGTGGCAGGGGTCCGAATGTGGAATCTTATCTACCATCCTTTAATGTTGAATATAGGGTATTATAATCTCCCTCCTTAATTCTCTTATGTCCTCATTAGACCATTCCATATGGTTAACACGGGTCTAGACACAAAGTTTTGGTTGGATTGCCTCTTATACCTTTTGTGACTATCCAAGGAAGTGTTAGTCGCATGCGCTATAATCCAAAAAGACTAGTTGATATTAAATATGATGACTCTTAGAATCCTTATAATGTGGAATCACATTCACCACCCTCCTATACTCAACTTGAACTATACAACCCCAGCCCACGCCATCTCCTTAGCTTATCAACCTAGATGCATCATCACTACCCATACTTTGCCAAGCAACAGCCCACATGCACAAGCCCATTTTCCAAAAACACCATGCTACACAAGCAAGCTCACAGTCTACTAAGGCTTCACTCTAGAAGCCCGTGAATCTGAAGCCACAATTGATCCACACCAAGGTGAAACTTCTTGCTAATTGCCCTTGAACCCCAACTCAATGTATCCATTCAGCCCATGATATGCCTCTCTCATGCCACATACCTTGTATCGGTGTGGATGCACGGTGCAGGCGCATGCCAGTGGTTGAGTTGTGATTGTGACTCGGGTGGAACTCAAAGAGATATCCAACGAGTAAAAATTCTTGTGAATCATGAGATCTCAAACTTGGGAGAACTTGAAATTTTTGTAGAGAATACTTTCTAGTAATTATGAGTCTTTATATGGTTCTAGTCCTTATATGATTATATTTTGGACAAGGATTGTTTTAGGCACAGGCACATTTCCTTTTTCATAAATTTCTGGATGAGGGTAGCTTCTTTCCTCTAGCTCGTTAGTTCAATAGGGCAAATCCTTATTGGGTCACCTAATTTGAATAGGTGACATTCAGTATGTCTTAGTTGGTTGAAGTCTTTCCATAGCTAACTAAGTTTGGTTCACTTTCAATGTTGCATAATAAATGAAACATCCATTTTCTTTGATAAGTTCATTGACATTAGTATCTTCATTGCAAGAAGCTACATAAACCAGAAAACATTCGGTGATTTGGAATTATTTGCCTATATTCTGTATACATTAGCGATGCCTAATTTCACTGGATAGATGAGTCTCCTGAATGCTTAGATCTATTTACAGCGTAAAATGGATCATTGTAGCCTTAAATGGAAAGTGGTAAATGGATGGTGATCTTGTGGCTCATTAATACGCTCCATTATAAGTTTTGAAGTTATTGCCGAGTTTTAAATTGTTTCAAAGTAACTGCCATGATGGTGTATTTCTTCACCAAAAACTACTTTTTAAAGCTTTTTTTTGAAGTTTTATTTTAAATGGGAAAGTTGAATCTTCGTTGTATTTAATTTTTGTTAAGTTATGCATTTTGATATAAATTCATCAGAGGAATGTTTCTAATAATAATAGATTCCTCTTGCATTATCTAGTTTTTCCATACCAATTCCACAAATACATATAATTTAGGAATATGTGAGCTATTAGTGTCCTTCTGGAGATTTTCTTCGCCACAATTTTTGGCTTTATCTCTTGATGTGATGCATTATTGTTTTAGTATAAAACTCCCAACGTTTTTTTAATCATTCTGAGCACTGCAACTAGATTTGTTACATAGGCTTACAGGTATTTGACCCAACCCATGATAAGTTTTCTTGTTGGAGGTTATAATGACCAAACTGTGTTCTCTTTGTTCCCAAATAAGTCCAGAGTCCGAAATGTGATGTTATATGACCTTGCATTTATAAGACCTAAGGGTTGGCTCAAGTGGTAAAGGCTTTGGGCTTGGGGGTATGCTCCTTCTAGGTCTAAGGTTCATATCCCCTTGGGTGCAAACAATCTCTAGGGGCCATTGGATTGGGGGATTTTTCCCTTGAATTGCCCGAGGTGCACTTGTGGGAAATTCCTTGCCAAGGGCCTGTGCCACCCCGTGATTAGTCGGGACGTTGTATCTGAACACTCGATGCCAATAAAAAAACATGACCTTGCATTTGTTGAAATGGAAACCATTTTTCTGTTGCAAGATACAAATGACACTGGACTGCATGCCTTATTATTTGTACTTGACAAGTGGGCGCTTTGATCTTAAATATGGAGGTTATTAAATGAACAAACTGAAGTGGAGGGTTCTTTTATCATCTGAATTGCTGACCTTGACCTTCTTTTTTTTTCTTAATCAATATGTGCAAATACACTTCTTTTTTAAGGAGTTCAATTTATTGGTTTTGAAACATTTTAATATTTCTTTATGGATGTATTTTTGGTAAAGAGCTTTTGGGACTCTTTTTGCAAACTGTCTCTGTGGAAGGCCTGGTAGTTAAAGTCTGGTAATTGGTTTATCTTTTTTTAGTTTTTTTTAGTTGTTATTGGTTTATCTTTATATCGTGTTCTCTCTATTCCCAAATCATTTCCAAATCCCATACATAATGTTACATGACCTTGCATTTGTTGAAAGAGAAACTGAATTTTTGTGCAGGATACTAGTGACACTGGACTGGATGCCTTGGTCCTTATCCTTGTTGAGTGGGTGTGTTCATCTTAATTATGGATCTTGCCTTGCACCTTGATGCAAAGCTATAATTTGGATACATATATATCGAAATAGTGGCCCAGAATGATCAATTTAGCTCTGTTATTTTAAGTAGACCAGCAGTGACCCTTGTTGAACCAAAAAAGGCTCTGGATCGTCTCTCCTAATTTCTAGATCGCAGTGCCCTTGCAGTTTTGCCTGATAAGTGAAACATCGTATTCTTAAACTATGACTGGTCCGTGCAAATTAATTTTGATAGTCGTTAATATTGAATATTGCTAATTTTAAATTTAACAAATGTTTGCTTCCAGATAGCTTAATTAATCTCGATTGAGTTTATTAGTTTAGTCATGTTCTACAGCTGCATTTGTATTGTTAGACAGAGCAGTGGTGCATATTGACCGAGTCTCTTTCCTTTTTTATAATTCATCATTTCAAGTTATCCTTGATTGCGGAGCCTAGCTGTGTGCTGATTGTGAAATTGACATGCTTTGTTTCTTTTTCACTATTTTTTTATTATAGTCCGCAATGCTGTGTTTCTTTTGTTTCTTTATGCAAGAAGACTGTCTCTATGTTTTAATGCCCCTGGTTGGTCTGCTATGAGCTTTATTATTGCAACAGAGATCAGAGATCATTAAATCAATTCTTGAAGTTGCGTGCATAACAGATTAGAACAAGAAGGAAGGTACAACATTACTTTGTTTTTTGATGTTCTTCATTGAGCTGAAATATGCAGTTTTGTTCCCAAAGTATTTTGTTTGAGAAGCTTTTGTTGTTATGCTTGTCTATAAGTTATAATCTTACTTGGAAGTACATGTTGGTGTTGGTTTCTAGTTATATTTTTTCACCTGTCCTATTTACGGAAAAGATTACTACTATCAACCTTTTTGTCAGTTTGCTTCTTTCAAGGATAAGACTTGAAGTCTGCTAAAAGACAGTTCACATGCAATCCATTTCAATTAGTCTTAGTACAGTTAATCTTATAAAGCTACATAAGTATCTGGTTTCATCGCTCATTGCTCATTGCCATCACTCATGCTGAATTTGGTTTCATTGATCATTTCAAACAAGTATCTTTTTGCTGAATTGTCTATTGCTCTTATAGCATACCTCACTGATACAAGCATAGATCTATAACCATAGGCCATTTTATTGATAGATACGAAGTATTATCCATCCCCTGTTGTAGCTTCTTTGCTAATGCAGTTGAAGTCTGCTGCAGTCATCAAGGAAACCAGTTTTGGATCATGCTTTAGGAAAGTAAATTGGCATATATGGTTGAAATATTTAGTTCCGGAGAATAATATACCCCAATTTTGTGGCTCTTGTTGGTGTCTCATAGTTTTGATGCTGTGGCTGGCTAAGCTGGAGATGGACAGGTGCATGCGAGTCCTCTCCAATGCCAAGACCATCTAAGAGAAGGGAAGTTCGGTTTGCTCCATTCACATCCCTTGGTCCATAAACCTGGTATCCGAAACTTTCTGTTGAGGGTGACTATAAACATCTCAAGTTTGCAGAAGTTCAAGATTGAATAGAATACCCTTAGAAAAGTAACTGAACTTTGTATTAGTTTCATCAATTAATACCTTCTTATATAATTCCATGTTTTCTTGACGAATTAGGTTTACCTTCTTATACAGTTCGACATTTTCCTGGTGAATTTGGTTTCCCTGCAATGAGGAGAATCGAATTTAGCTTCGCATTTAGTAACATAAATGAAGATGAGCATAAGCAGCCACTGTTTCCAGGGTTAACCTTTCTGGTTAATTCTTCTATTTCGTCCATTAAAATTTGGTCCTACAAAGGCAAATGTTATGGTAAGATGCATTTGCTTTTAATTCTATAGAAAGAATGTTTGTTATGGGAAGAGGCTTTCAAACCTTTTTCATACGAACACCCCGTAGACTTAGTTCCAATTGGTTCTCCAAATTCTGCAATTCTTTGACATTCAAACCAGAAAGTTCTTCACCCATCATTTGCCTGTTATGTTTATGGATATTGTTTAAAAGCATTTAAATTTGCATCTTGAACATATTACATTCCTTTGTGAGATACACATGGAAAATGTAGGAGACCATATCTTCATACTATATCATTATTGGCACCCATAACATTTTTAATGCTGCCTTTGCTGAATGCTATGCTTTGGGAATGATCCTACTATCATCCTTTAGATAATTCTCGTCTTGTTATTGATAGCTTCAGGTTTCCTACTATGAGCTTCTAACTGCCCAATTCCTTGTCTATGCAATTGAAATTCTCTAGCTAGCATGTATAAAAAGTTGATGCGCTGTTTTTTTGATAAAGGTAAATTTTATTAATGATTAAAATGCACTATCCAAGTAAACAGGGAGTATACGTGTGTGTGATACCATATATAATAAGGATAAAGGTAGGTGGCGTATAAGATCCCACATTGCTTGGGATGGAGAAGTTCTTACTTTTTATAAAGTTCCAATAGGGCTCGAATTGTATCATTGACTAGTCCTTTATTTTTATTTTTTTTGAAATAATGGATCTCAAAAGGATAGCATGATATGAAAATAAAATGTCTTTGTGGATGATGTTTAGATTCAAGACAGTTTTTTTGCGTTAGTTTGTGTGGTTAGCGATGGTCCTCACGGCAGTGGTACTGGGTTTATGTGATCGTCATGCATTCGTGTAAGGAGTTAGTGATAGATTCTAAATGTTTCATTCTGGTTAAGGAGGGGGGCAGGGTGGTTATCACATAAAGGACATGGAAGATGGTAGCTAAGGTAGTCCTGGGACCTTCAGCAGTAAAATGGCTGGCTAAGGCCATGGATGAGTGCTCAAAGGAAGAAAAAAATGATTTTTACACCACAATAAGGGAAGGCAGCAGTAGCTTTATTGCCCAACGGTGTTCAAATGCGAGAGGCCGATATCTGGCAGTGGTAGAATATGGAGTTGGAGGGAGGAGGAAGTTCATCTTCGTCCTTAAGGAAGTGGGTAAGGTTGGAGTATGATGGGGGAGGCGCTGTGGGAGCTTTCCAATGGAACGAGAAAGGGTGGTAGTCTGAGGAGGAAGATAACCAAGGTGCAACCACAGTCTTACAGGGAGGCATTGATGGTGGAGCAGCCGCATGTGGCTCGGTCTGAAAGTGAAAGTAGGCTCGTACAAGCTGGTGCGGCTATGGGACAGGTCCCTGACAGTGAGGCATGCCCGATACAGTGGCATGATGGCAGCAGACATGTAGTAGGCATAGCGGACAGGGAGACGTTGAAAATCCTTTGAGAAGCTAAGTCTCAAATAGGTGATTTGCAAGTGAAGATAGACCAACTAATAAGGAAAGAGTGTGGCCGGGCTTATAATGGATCGCTAGTGGGCCTGGAAGGGGGGGAGGATGTGGCCTTCAAGTCCAGAAGAGAGAGGCCTGATGGAGTAGCCTTACCTAATAAAGAAAAGGAGCCGGTGCCTTCCCTTGGGCCAAAAACCTCTAAGGCTTGGAAGATTCGAAATATGAGACCCTATCCCTTTACCTTGAAATCCAAGAAGCCCGACCCCTCTACGTCGAAACCCAAGAAGCCGATAATGACCCAGGTCCAGACAACGCCGGCGACGGCCATGGAGTAGACTCCCGTGCACAGACAACACCGGCGACGGCAATGGAGTAGATTCTGCCGTCTCGGGCTGAGGAAAACAGCGAGGTACAGCCTCTGATGTCTTTTTTTCCAGAGTTTATCGCACAGAATCAACCGAAAATGAATGAGGTGATGTTGTCACCCCAAGTGGAGGTCCCTAGTACAGATTGCGAACATCTGGACTTATTTTCAGATTTTGGGATTGAAAGGAATAAGGAGCCTATGATGTCTAATGAAGAGAACAATCTCTCGGGATCATCCGTACCTGTTGTAAGCACACAGAACCCATTGACCACACAGTTGGAGGTATTGGGGAACGGTAGCAATGAATTGTCGATGGTTCCTACCTCTCGGATGGGATGGAGATAGTGGAGACAATGTTGGAATGGGAAGGTCCTAATCAGTTGTGGGGTATGGTGAAAGGAATCCGTTTCCTCTAGACTGTTTGCTACCCAATGAAGGTGAGATGTCGGATTGGGTGTTCAAAAAAGTAAAGGATATTCAAAATATCGTGGGTATGAAGTGTGTGAGTTATGAAGAACAGTTTATGGCTCTCCTCACAGCCATTGAGGTGGGTCACTCGCATTCTAAGAATAAGGGTGCTAAGAAACGAAGGGAACTTAAGAGACTAGATTGGTCATTGAACGATGGAAGTTCAAACCGTGAAAGGGCCAAAGGGAAGGGTACATATATTTCTTTAAGAAGCTAAAAATAGTATCTTGGAATGTTCAGGGGCTGAATGAAAGTAATAAGCGATCTAGAATAAAAAACTTGCTTCGAGATTGGCGGGCGGATATTGTTGGTTTACAAGAAACCAAATTGAAATTGGTGACTAGAAAAATGGTGAGAAGTGTATGGCATTGTCCTTATTTAGATTGGGTCTATTTGGCTTCGAAGGGGGCTTCGGGTGGTATTTTGGTGATGTGGGACAAAAGGGTGTTGGTAAAGATTAGAGGAGATCATAGGGGATTAAACAGTGGCCTGTTCTTTTAAGATGGTAGAGGATATGTTTTTATGGGCTTTTGCAGGAATTCATGGACCGAATGTAGACAACAACAGACATCTTTTATGGGAAGAACTTGCGGGTGTACACAGCTGGTGGGACCCTCCTATGTGCATAGGAGGGGATTTCAACATTATAACGTTCCTCAGTGAAAGATCTGGTAACAGTCGTCTACAACCAGCCATGACAGAGTTTTCCAACTACATGTTTGACTTGAATATGGTGGATCTTCCACTCATGGGTGGTCTTTTTACTTGGTCTAATAGTCAGACGTGGTCTCGGCTGGACAGATTCTTATTATCACCGGAATGGGAATGCCATTATCCGGAGGTATGTCAGAGGAGATTACCACGCTTATGCTCAGATCATTTTCCAATTTTACTGGATGGAGGAGGTATTCATAGTGGGCATCGTTACTTCTAGTTTGAAAACATGTGGTTGAAAAGTGAGGACTTTGTGGACAGGGTAAGGAATTGGTGGTCTTTTTATCAATTTAATGGTACTCTCTCTCATATACCCACAGGCAAACTAAAGGCTCTTAAGGAGGATTTAAAACTTTGGAACACCCAAACTTTTGGAGATGTAGGGGAACAAAAGAAAAACAAGATGGAGGAGTTATAGGTTCTAGAAAGGCTCTATGAAGATAGATCGCTTACTGCAGAGGAAGTCTTTAGAAAGGCAGAGTTGACCGCCGAACTGGAAGGGGTATTATCACTTGAAGAGATCTCTTAGAGGTAGAAGTAGTATTGTGGCTGAAAGAAGGGGACCGAAATACAAAATTCTTCCATAGAGTGGCAAATTCTCATAGGAGGAATAATACCATTGAGATGCTGAAAATCAATGGTAGTTAATGTACGGAGGTTCCTGCGATCCGGGAACATGTGCTGAAATCTTTTGAACAGCTATTTATAGAAAGAGAGGGATGGAGGCCAAAATTGGATGGACTTGAATTTGATTCGATTGAGCCACAGACTGCATCATGGTTGGAAAGAGCTTTTGAGGAAGAGGAGGTGTAGGAAGTGATCAGACGAATGGGGAAAGATAAAGCATCGGGACCAGATGGATTCTCGATGGGCTTCTTCCAAACTTGTTGGGAGGTGATAAAAAAGGATATTCTGAATGTATTTCAGGAACTATTCTTGTTTGGAAAATATAAGAAAAGCCTGAATGCAACTTTTATTGCCCTAATTCCGAAGAAGACTGAGGCTTCGGAAGTGAAGGATTTTAGGCTGGTCAGCCTCATTAATGGGATTTATAAAATGATCTCAAAGGTGCTAGCAAACAGGTTGGGTGAAGCCATTGGCAAGATAATTTCAAAGCCACAAAATGCCTTTGTTAGGGGTCGTCAAATTCTAGATTCGGTCTTAATAGCCAATGAATGCCTGGATGGTAGATTAAAGTCTGGTATTGCAGGGATCATTTGTAAGTTGGACATGGAAAATGCATATGATCATGTAAATTGGGACTTCCTCATTTATCTAATGAAGAGGTGTGGCTTTGGGGAAAAATGGTGTAGGTGGATTAGATGGTGCATCTCAACGGCAAGATTTTCAGTGCTGATCAATGGTAGTCCAGAAGGCTTCTTTAATAGTTCAAGGGGGTTAAAACAGGGGGATCCATTATCCTCATTTCTCTTTGTCATCATGATGGAGGCCCTGAGTAAGATGTTAATGGCGTTAGTTACCAATGGACTGCTGTCTGGATTTTCAGTGGGGGATCAGAACAGGGGCTTAATTTCGATATCCCACTTACTTTTTGCAGATGACAGTTTAATTTTCTGTGAGGCTGAACAAGAACAGCTTAGGACACTGAAAGCACTTTTGTTATGCTTCGAAGCAGCGTCAGGTTTGAGAGTAAACTTTGATAAATCAGAGTTAGTCCCTGTTGGGAATGTTAGTAACACTCGACAGTTGGCTAGTACATTGGGATGTAAGGTCGCTGGTTTCCCTATGACCTATATGGGATTACCGTTGGGGGCTGCTTCACGAGCTGTTTCTATATGGGATCCAGTAATTGAGAATATAGAGCGGAGATTGGTGGGGTGGAAGAGATTGTATTTGTCGAAAGGAGGCCGTGCGACCCTAATAAAGAGTACTCTTTCTAACTTACCTACTTATTTCCTATCTTTATTCCCTATTCCAGCTTCCGTGGCGGGACGGATGGAGAGATTGTACCGTGGTTTCCTTTGGAGTGGGATGGGTGATGAATTCAAGTTTAACTTAATGAGTTGGGATAAGGTATGTAGACCAATTTCCTTAGGTGGACTGGGGATAAAGAACTTAAGAACTTTTAATCGGGCATTGCTCGGGAAATGGTTATGGAGATACAATATTGAACCGGAAGCATTATGGAAAATAGTAATTGATAGCAAACATGGCAGCTTATGGGGGGAATGGTGCACTAGAGAGGGGCTTGGGCCTTATGGGGTGGGGATTTGGAAGCATATAAGAAAAGGGCAGGGGGTGTTTGCCAACCATACGAAGCTTTTGGTGGGAGAGGGCACACGCATTAAATTTTGGAGAGATAACTAGTGTGGGGAGGAGGCGTTGAAGGATTCATTCCCGTCGGTTTTCCAAGTGGCTTGTGATCCAGAAGCTTCGGTGGCGGACCTTCTGGTTCGTTCAGGGGACCAAGTCCATTGGAACATCACTTTCTGTAGAACAGCACAGGATTGGGAAGTAAACAACTTCGCGGATTTTTTCAGCCTATTGTACTCTATGAAGATGAACTGAAGATAAGCTGTGGTGGAAACCTGTGGGTAAGGGTATTTTCTCGGTCCGCTCTTTTTATAAGGCTCTTACAACTATACCAAATTCTCCGTTCCCAGGGAAAAGCTTGTGGAGGAATAAGGTGTCTCCCAAATCACTTTTCTTCACCTAGATAGCAGCGTTGAGAAAGATTTTGACTACCGATAATTTGCGAAAACGTCGGATTATCATTACTGATTGGTGCTGTATGTGTAAGAAAACTGGTGAGTCAGTGAACCATTTCCTGCTATATTGTGAGATAGCTAGAGCTTTGTGGTGTGAAGTTTTCAGTCGAATAGGGTTAAGCTGGGTAATGCCGGAGTCCGTGGTTGAATTATTTGCCAGTTGGGCAATGCTGGGTGGAGACTCACAAATCAAAGCGGTGTAGAAGATGGTCCCTATTTGCATTATGTGGTGTATTTGGCAAGAGCGCAATGAGAGAACATTCGAAGATAAGGAGCGGACAACTGAGGAGCTTCGTTCTATTTTTTTCAGTACTTTATTCCTGTGGACTTTAGCTATAGACTTTAATGGCCTAAATGTACATGATTTCCTTGCGACTTCTATATCAACCTAGATAGGTCTTATCTCTTGTATACCATCTTGTGTAGTTGGGCTATGCCTATTATTATTAATACTACTGTTTACTTATAAAAAAAAATTAATGGATCTCATTCCATTAATAAAAGAGGACATACAAATTTGACTTAACAAGCCAATTACAAACGTTAATAGCTTCTTAACACTATCGTGATGGACATGGTCTAGTCCAGACCTCTAAAGACCTAAGGCTAAGAAATAGCACAACTCTGACAACAACAAAGTTACCAAATCTCCATTCCCCGACTAAGCGAAGGAGTATGGAGCACCAACCCCACCATAAGCATCGCCAAGCGCCGGGCGCGGGGGGGGGGGGGGGACCATTGACTAGTCCTTTTGGAATATAACCAAGTGATTTTGGCCTTCTATTGGGACATTACAAATAGTATCAGAGCCTATCCCAACCAGAAATGAGGGACTTGAGTTGTGCCACTTATAATAGACTGGCCCAACGAGGACGTTGGGAGTTTTAGGGGGGTAAATTGTGATACTCCATATGATAAGGATAAGAATAGGTGGTTTATGGGATCTCAAGTTGTTTGGGAATGAGAAGTTCTTACTCTTTATAAGGTTCCAATGGGGCTCCAATTGTATCATTGACTAGTCTTTTTTAGAGTATAGGTCATGTGGTTTGGGCCTTCCATTGGGGCATTACAATGTGATACCCCATACGGTAAGGCTAAGGGTAGGTGGTGAATGGGATTTCACATTGCTTGGGAATGAGAAGTTCTTGCTCTTTATAAGATTCCATTGGGGTTCCAATTGTGTCATTGATTAATCATTTTAGAGTATAGGCCATGCGGTTTGGGCTTTCCATTGGGGCGTTACAATATATTAGATGAAAGTAAAAAGATCAAGAAGTTTCTGCACTCTTTCTTGACTTTATATAATGAAAAGATCAAGAAGTTTCTGCACTCTCTTGACTTTATATAATGATGTGATCTAATATTTATTTCGAGAATTTTCTTTTTGGTATTGCTTGCTAAACCTGAGCTCCATGTTTTAACTCGAGTTTTCTTGCAGAGTTTAGCTACTGAAAAGTAATGATGTCTCTAAAATTACTAGAGGCAATTACCAAGGTGTCAAACATATGCTCATGTTTTGGGAAATGGATTTGGGGCTTTTGTAATGAGCTAGTCTCAAGGCAAGAGAAAATTTTGGTGTCATTTCTAGCAAGCTTGGATGCTACAACATGTTTAAACTTATTGTTCTGAAGGTCTTTCTACAAATAATGCTTGGTAGAAATGATACTATCTCCTTTTCCTTTTCTCCTTGTTTATAAAATGTGACAAAAATTGGGTCATAAAAACTGCAAGACGTTGAATATATAACGTCTCTGCCTTTTGAGTTTATACGTGGCTTTTTGATTTTGAACTTAAACAAAAAATTTCATTTAGCTTTACAAAAAATGTCAGGACAGATTAATGACAAAGATATGTGTGTGTACAAATGTAAGTGTGTACATATAAGGAGAAAAGTAGAGACGGCATATTTTCAAGTTAAAATACTTTAGCTGAAATTTGTAGATTATGACTTCTGTCCTTGGGCATCAAAGAGATATGAGTTATAAGGGGGACAAGGAAAGAGCTTTGTGATATGTTGCACAAACAATATGCGAATACAAATGTTCTTCGCATATTCAACTGAAAACTGAGGACTTTTTTGTGTCTAAATGGTGTCGAACTCGTGGACTTCATGTTTACTAGTGTCTGATCCATTAATTTCCAACCTATTGGTGGACTTCTTAATTTCTATTATGCCATTTTTTCTTGATTAGTATGTATTCCATCTTACAGGAAAATGACTGTACCGATGATTTTCTTGCAAGTTTTGCAATTGTTGCCTTAACATTGCTGCCTCCCTTTGCCAAAACTAGCAAGTAAAAAAAGCATAATTGATCAACACAAGTATACTAAAGCAATTAGTTATCTGCTCAAATACTGGCATGAACATATCTGAAATTAATAAATGATCAAATCTTTTTAATATCCCAAGAAGCATATTGTTGCATATGCAATATATAGAAGGAATGCTGCATATGCAATCTATAGAAGGAAAATATTTTAATTAACGTGCTAACTACCAACAAGCACACAATTTAGCAACTCCAGTTAGAAGTACGGTACTTTCTATGTGTATTTGTGTTTGTGCATTATGCTTGTCTACATGTATGCAGCTATATTTGTTTTTTTTTTTTTTTTTTTTATATAGCTAAAAGAGATTTTATTCAAAGTATATAGGAATAGCCCAAGTACACAGAAAGTATACAAGAGAATACACCTAAGGACAATCTAAAGCAAAAACATGGAGTGCATATATATATATATTTATGTTTGTGCATGCTTCTACTACTAGCATAAACGCATACATTCTAATTTTTTATGCATGTATCTAGATGTTAAAAGGATCCTTGGTTGATAAACTTTTGGGGTCTTGGAAATGGTTACTTGACTTTCTTAATAGAGTGTTATGTGTAAAAAAACCCTCAATATGGTGTTGGAAAGAGGTGTTGCTAGATCGTACATGGACTTTTAGGTCTTTGATTTATTTGTCACTTTGTAAATACTTAGACATAGCCTTTCGAGTGGTTGTTATGTCATTGAATTAGTAACAAGCAGGAAAGGCTCGTAGTAGTTACAGCTACCCTTTCTTCAAAGATAAGTGTAAAAGAACCACTCTTCTCTAATTTTTAATCAACATGAGAAATACTTTTGTTGTCCTTTTTAGCGGAGTGTCTTTTCCCTTTTTCTTTGTGAGCAAATGAACTCTTCTGGTATATTCCTTAACCAACCCATTTCTTTTGACTATAAGGTTTATTCTAAAAAACATTTAACATCGTGATATTGAAACTGACTGTAAGAACAGATTATATGAGCTTTATATATATATATATATCCGTGGGTGTCCGGGCCAGCTTGCGTGCACTTCGACTAATCCCACGGGACCCTGAAATTAATAGTCAGGTAATCTTCCAGTGGCCCAGAGGGGACTCGAACGAGTGACCATTGGGAAGCAAATCTAAGGCCTGACCAACTAAGCTACCCCTCAGGGTTAAAACTCCTCAGGGTTAAGTTTTATTTTTTCAATCATTTGTCGTAACTTCTAGTTGATGGGATTTGATGAAATCTATTAAGTATCATTATTGGTGCATGTCTCTTGCCCTATGTCTTTCTCAACTCAACTAATTCCTAAACCAATTGAATTCTTTTTGTATTAATTGGGTTCTTACAAAAAAAAAAAAATTAATAATAACTGGGTTCATATGCATAGTAGACGTTCTGACTCATATTTGTAAAGGATCTATTTTCACATACTGTAGTGGTAGCCCTCTTTTCTTAGAGCTTGGGATCACTTGTTGAGTAGGACATAAGCTTGATGCCCCCCCTCCCAAAAAAAAAAGATTACTCCTCTTCAAAGTGCTTAACAACATTTTTAACAAAAGAGGCTAAAATAAGTCACGGGTTGGGAGGGAAAACAAAATGATGTAGCTAAAATGCCTTTTCTGGGGAATTTAGGCTGTTAAAACAGTTTGAAAGCACAAAATAAACCTGAAAATGAGGTAGTTGTGGGCCACCTGAGAAAAATCACGATTAGGAACTTACAAAATCTATCATGTTAAATAGATTTTGACTAGAGTGGATTAAAGTAGTCAATTATCAGTAGCAGAATGGATTTATATTGTCGATTTGTCGTGACTTGAGGAGTCGAGTTTGAATTTTGCCCTTGTGAGTTGGTCATGTTTTATCCTATGCACCCCCAAGATTAGACAGGATGCTGTTCTTGGATACTTGGTGCCAATCAAAAAAAGGAGTTGGTCATGTTTTATGCTCCAGGTAGGATAGGCTTTTGCGGTTATGTTCAGGAATGATTTGTGGTAAAAGCTCTTTGTTAGTTTCAAGAGAGTTCTTACGGTGCTCATGGTGTTTTGGATGTGCAGATATCAAAGGAATGATCACCTATCGTTTGATAGTTTCTGGGTGACTAACTTCACTCGGATTGGAAATGTTTTGCTTGGGCTCATTCTAGATTGAACTATATTTACTATTTATTTTGCAGTGAGTACCCTTTGGTTGTGATGTCAAATATGCAACTGTTTAGGCATTAATAATTATGTGATATTGTTGACCTCATTAGGTAGAGGTTTGGAGAGCTGGGGGTGAAGTGGATACTTGTGCTGGATTAGACTTATATTGTCGTGATGTGATTAATTGGCCTGTAATGCCTAATAATGGACATGTTAGTGTTAAGTGGATTTAGCTGATCACTTGTGTGTGGGTGTGCCTATGTCTCTGAGTATGGCCTACGTTTTTTGGCTTTTCAAGTTTCTAATTGGAAATAATTGAAGTATACATAATGTTTTAATTTGGAGACCCAGGAGGGGGGCATTGAAAGGCAATAGTTTCTTGTTTGCGAGAACAAAATATTGACTCTTGACAATATAGTTATGTGGATTGTACCTCTAAACTTATGGTCTACATAATTTTTTTCCTTTTCTTATGAGCAAAGATACCAAAATTTCATTTAGGGAGAAAAAAGAGTGCTAGGGAGAAGCCCAAATACACAGGAAGTATACAAAGGAAAACACTTAACTAAGATGAGGAAGGAGAACAAGAATTCATAACATCAACAAAGTATGAGAAGCTGGTGTTGTTTTGGACTGTTGTCCAATCATACAATGATACAAAGATTTGAGCACTAAGGTACTCAACTCGAGCAAGGTTCTCTCACAATCTTCAACCCTCTCTTTATGATTATACTGATTTTTTTTTGGGAATCATTTTAGCTAGAGGGACTTCTTTAATGTTGCTCTTTAGTTGTTGCTAGATGCAAATTGCTGAAAAACTCTAGTGAGACATGATATGTTGTGTCAGTTCAAGGTATATACTTAAATTTGAGGCATATTGCTAATGATGAATATCCAGTTATGGGTGTCAGGACAAAATGATCGGCTCCCCCACATAATGGAGAAAAGAACTAATGAAGCATTCTAGCACTCATGCAACTGGAACATTGGTAGGCAATGACGGAAGTGTGAAAATTCATGTTCTTGCCAGTCCATAGTCTCACGTTCTTCAGGAATTCTAAGCTTCTCTATATGCACTGCTTAAAACCGGAGGAATACAATTTTAGAAAAAAATATGATGATCCTTCCAGGAAAGTTTCAGTATTACTTCTAGGATGAGTCTTACCAGTGACTACAGTTAGGCCCTGTTCATAGGTCCGTGCTTCAACTGAAACACCTCTTTTGCTCCTTTTCTTCATCAAGAGGAACTCGGTTTCAGAAGCAATTGCAACGGGAAGCAGCTTTCAACATTTTGGGATTGGCTTCTATGCATATGGGAAACTGAAATATTTGATTGCTTATTTCAGAACTATATTCTACTCCCTTTGTTTTGAACTTGGGAGGAAACCCATATATCTTCCCACTGCACTTCCATAATTCATTTTTTGAATTTATGTTATTCTTTCCCTACTGATCTGTCAAGGCAAACGAACTATCTTTTAATGGAGTTATTTTGAAATAATTGTGCAGCTATCAGGAGCTTCTTCAAGGCAAACGAAGTGGTTTTTTGGCTGCTTTACCTTCTGCAATTGTGAACTAAGCACCATGGTCTTGACTACAGCGGATCAGATCATAGTCTGACCTTGTGTTACAAAAATGGATTTTGTATGAATGTATTTTATTTTTACTGTTCAGTATTGAAGCTCGGCCGCCCTTCTCTGGACAATTTTCTTCACTGATCTGCCTCATTGTGCAACCTTTGATAGATTTACATTATATGCTTCATGTTGCAATTCCCCTTTTTATAGAATTTTATTCCATCAATCTTTCATGTTTACTCTGCAGTTCTGTGTTTTTGCATCATATTTTGGCCAAGGGTGCACGTTCATTTAATTTCAGCGGTAAGGTATCAAGGTACATTGTGATGTGCCTTAATCGAGAACTGTTATGACAGTGACAGTGACTGAACTAAGAGAGGAATGCATCAAAATTGCTCGTATTAGAACATCAAAAGTGATGTAATAGGCAGTATGTCGTTTCTTTATTTTTGCGTTTTTTAACAATCTAGTTTATTGACAACCCCAAGGGATTGACCCAAGTGGTGAAAGCCTTGGTCTTGGGGTATCACTCTCCTCAAGGACCAAGGTTCAATATCTCATGGGTGCAAACAATCCTTTAGGGCCACACCCCCTGGTGAAAAGTCAGCGATTCAACCAGTTCCTTGTTGGAAAACTTCCGAGGATGTAGTGCACGAAACCGGGATTTACTCTGCAGGGGTGGGTCTGAGGGGCCCTGCCTTGGAGAGCTTCCCCGACATTAAAAAAAAAAAATCTAGTTTGTTGACTTCTTTTTGGGGGATGGGGTATTAAATTGCTAGAGGTCAAGAGAAGCTAGCACTCATTGTAGAAGTGGCTGAAATCATTGACATTTCAATATTTATGCAACTCTGCTTGTTGAATTCTATTGCGAGAAGGTAATGACGGTAACTTCCTGTAGGGAACCTGTTCCTTAAACTTGTGCAAGAGTCTGCTTCTGTAAATCCTATTTTTTCTTATGTTTCTTATATTATCTATTGCACTACTCATCCTTTGTGACAACATGTTCTCATTAGTATTGTGTGAATTTTGTATGGTTGGGTTGAATATATGTTGCACATCTATCCTGCATACTACATACTGGATGTGTTTTTCCTTACCAGATGCAGAGATAACTTATCTGCAGTCTTTTTCAATATTCAATGCCAAAGGCTTGAGGCAGTCTGTATCCTTGCACTGTCACTCCCAAGCCCGGATAAAGGAGGATTATGGTAGGTAGAATGTCAAGCAAAGTATCTTATCATACCTTATCACGCTGACCCCCATGCTGGATAAGTCTCTGTTGAGTTGTATATTAAAACAGCTTCTTTCGTTGTGTTGACAAGATGTGTGGGTAACCACAGTGGTATCGTGGTGCTTGGCCTAATTGTGTTTGTACAGCTCAGTAGTGTATTTATGAAGCTTTTGTTCTATAGACTTTAGGCCTTGTTTGTTTACTCAAACCTAAACTATTTCCTCTCATCATTACAGCTTTTTCAAATTCCCATACAAAATATAATAAACAATTCAACTTTTTCAAAACCCAAAACAAAAATAACATTAAAAAATTATATTATAATAATATTTTATTCAACTTTCAACAAAACATCTCATCTTTTCTCGTCTGAACTGTGTAACCAAACGAGGCTCTAGATGTGGCTGGATTGAATTTGATTCTACATATCATTAAGAAAATTTGGACAGTAGGTTCCTGATATTAGCATCACTCATAAGAGTCAAGCTTTCCGCCTAACACTTAAGAAAAGCTAATATCTGGTTTCTCTTTGCTATTATTCTTGCAGTATGTTTATTCTCTTCTGGGGATTTCTTTTTCTCTCACTCACCGTTGGGTTCCTGATTCTAAGGTCAGCAATGAATCCTTCTTCATGTTCTTTCTCTTGGAATATATGTGAAGATGTTTGAAATCAAATCTATGTTAGAAGACTTAGGTATGGTTTGGTTGTAAGATGAGAATTTTGAATTTTAAGATAAAATATTAAAATATTATATTTTAATATTATTATTGTTTTGGGATTTGAATAAGACAAAGTTGAATTATTTATTATATTTTATATGAAAATTTGAGAAAGTTGTAATGATGAGATGAAAATTTTGAGTTTGAGATAAAAATTTTGAAGGGCCAAACCATACCTAGAACTAAGTGGCATCAGTTGATGTGCTGCACATTTATGTTATGGTATTTTGTTTATTTCCAGTAAGAGTAAAGCTTGCGTTTCTGGAGTGTATATTTCTCGTTATTTTATTATCTGTATCTTCCAGTTCTTTTGTTTTTATTAACCTCAGTTTGGAAGGGATGAAATTTATTTTAGAATATTTCTGTTAATTCCAAGCGCCAGAGACCAAGGTGTTATCCTAAGGCAAGTGACAGCGTTTCACTGATTACATCATGCCTGGTTATTTCACTCCTGTTTTCCTATAAGTGGATTAGCTTATTGGTGCGAATAACATGGGTATATTAGAGCTTATTTTCCTTCCTTGGGATGTTGACATTAAGTACCATTAGCTTATGTATTTGGAGAAAAATGTGAGGAGACAAATACGGTGGTCGTCCATCAACTGTTTTAGGATTTTTTGTTTCAAAATTTTTATGCTATCATTAGATATCGACAAGTATTCATTTATGTAAAATGCTGATGCTGTTTCAAGCTCTAAGTTTATCAAAGTTTATCAGGATAGGCATATAGAGTACATGCTAGGCACGACCAAAGAGCATGATGTCTTTGTTGTTCTATGGGTAGGCATGAATATAGAATGCTATATATGTCTATGCTTTTAGAATCAGCAACACTTGGAAGAATAGTGAATTTCAAAAAAATATGAGGTCTGGGACTGAAGAATACCTTGACTTCACCATTAAGGGATCTCATAAATATGAGGTCTGGGACTGAAGAATACCTTGACTTCACCATTAAGGGGTCTCATCCCTTGAATATAAATTCACAGAAAAAAAGTATTGAGTTGAGTACTGAGGAATACCTTGACTTCTGAGGTTGGGTTCCCAAGTTGGTGATGTTCCTCTTTTGATTTATGGTACCGTTCAATTACTGATTTCATGCTGGTAAAAGCATTCAAATTGAATCAGAGATCTTTTTGCTGTTTATCACATATTTTACAAAAACAGGTTATCACATGTTTTCAAGAATTACTATGCGGTGAAGATGTACTATAAGAATATATCTATAGTCTAGTAACTCGTGAAGAACTTTTCCATCTAGACCACCCAATCTCGTAGACAAAATTAAACTGTACTTGCTCTTAAGTATGTTAGCTTAGGACAAGTGGTGGGACAACAGTATGAGCAAATCCAGCTGCAATTGGACATGAACTAAAGACAAACCTGAAGATATGTTTTCACGTTCAATGTTATATTCTTTCCTTTCTTTTATTTTTGAGACTCAGTTGAATCTTGACACAATCTTGATATGCATGACGGAAGTTTTTACTTCTTTTCGCTTAAAATTCATTGTTTCTACCCCCCCTCCCCCTGGGTATCTTAAACTTGGCCGCCCCATTACTTTATATATGCGTTCTGAATTAAATGCTTTAAAAGAATCATTTGTATTGATCAATGAATTGGATGTAAATGCTGTTTAATGCAAAATGCAGGGGCCTAAAAATGTAGCTCAATACCTAGGAAACTAACAGGAAAACATGGATTCATTCATTTCCTTGAAGAAGAAAAAATACTGAGTAAGCTGCAGTGCAGTTAGGTGGATGGATAGTTAGAGTGCATGAATGAATTGATTCATTTTCTGAAAAATCACATTACATGCTCTCTCATACTAAACTGCCTATCTTCTTCAGGGTGTGGTAATGAGGAATGCAGTTAATCTGATGTATCCCCCTTCTTTTGGTTCCTGTTGATGGATGGGTGTTTTGACCAGAAAAGATTGTGTTGGCATTATGAAGGGGTTTCGAGTATCGAACAATTCTTCATATCCAGGAACCTTGGCACAACTGTGTATCTTCCTTGACTACACAGATTTTTATGTACAGAGAACTGTTCTGAACAAGAAGATTTAATAGAAGAAAATTCTTGAAGGTCAAAACATTGAAGAGTTTAGGAGGGCAGAGAAACAAAAGTATTTCGATGTGATAACTTATATGATAAGGATAATGATAAGTTTATCATAATGATAAGTGGTGCATGGGATCTCACATTGTTAGGAAAGGAGGAGTTCTTAATCTTTATAAGGTTCCAATGTAATTTCAATTGTATCATTAACTAGTCCTTTTAGAGTATAGATTATGTGATTTGGGCCTTCCATTGGAGCGTCACAAATCCATTGATTCTGAAAGCTTAGGCCCAATTCCTTGTAAGATGCATGCAGATTATACAACGATGATGATGATGCTACTCCTATTAGTAATAATGTGGAATGAAGAGCAAGTTGAACAGGTCTCTCTAAGATCCATCAATGCTAGAGATCCTAGCCTTCCACTAGAAATCCACCCAATAAGTACGTAATGTACTCACTCATAGGAGCCAAAATCATGAGGCTAAGTCATATGTACGCCAGAGAGAATGTTTGGAAGCTATGCAAGAGGAGCGGGTTTTTAATTGAGAACCATACTTATAACTCAGTAGGATTATCCAAGATCAAGGGAGCATTGAAGAGCACATTGGTGTGAAGATTGAAGATCGAAAAGAAGGTACCATTCTCATTCAATAGGGGTTTTTTCTGACTCTTAGCATGTGAGTGCAGGAGTCGAACACAGTGAAACAAGGATCACTTCTTAGGTGGTGAAGGTAATGAAAAGATTCATATGGAGCAACCAGGAAGATCTCAGTTAGCATCTTGATTACAAATTGAAACAAAAGATCATATGGGTTGAAACAAGCAATGCAGTGATAGAACAAGAAGTTTGATTCCTTTAGGGGGCAGCACAAGTGCAAGAAAATAGCTCGGACCATTATGTATTTGTACAAGAAGTATGATAAGTTTAGCAACACGGCCTACGGTCAACATATCATAGGTACTTCCGTGAAAGAATTGGGACCACCAAAGTTTTTTGAAGATGTCTCGTGAAGTGCAAAATCTAGAGCTTTGGTTATCTCCAAAACTGGCCATTGAGAAGGTATTAGAAATGATAAAGCCTAAGCAAGACACAGTTGGTGAGCCCTCCACTTGAAGTTCACTCCTAGTTAAGCTTCAAAGGGAAACTTACAGGTGACAAGGAAAGAATATATAAAGAAATGAAATGTCATGCAATTGTGGTTTGATGCATACCATGGAGAGCCAATTTGGCGGGGAGTAGTTTAGGCGTATTGGAGATAGTCTATGTTGTTGGTGTTAGTAGAACATTGAACGATGTGAAGCGGGTAATCACAGGTAGTGATTATGGATAGAGGAGACATAACACTTTTTCCTATTAACTCAAACATGCAAGTGAAAGGTGCTTGACAGTAGTATTGTAAATGAATCAATCTATTTGATAGCACGTCTGAAACTTGTTTGGTTGAACTTAAATAGAGATGGACTCGGCTATACAACTCGTTTATGCCAAAGTCGACTCGTTAGCTCGACTCAATTAAAACTAATTCATATATTAATAAATATATCAATATATAAATACAAATCTGTATATATACATATATATATTAACTAATAATATAAGCATAAGTAATTACGTTATATATCATATATTTAATTAAGCTATGCTTATATATTGAATATGCTTTATAGCTATGTTTTATAATTTGTACAATAGTTAGTCGATAAGATTTAATAATTTCATAAATTAATATGTGGGAACCATATATAAAATAGAGATATGCTATCATATTATGTGTACGCATAAATAAGTTATGTTATCATATAATATATTGTTATTATAGATAAATATTAATTATTTATAAAGTTTTAAAATCTTATAATTCAATAGAGCTTTTACTTGTTAGTTGTACAAATTTAAGATTAGATTTTATTTATTTATCAAATTTATTAATCATTAAATCTTATTCAAAAAATGAAAAAAAAAAAATTAACAACTTGAGCCGACTTTGAACTCTGCTCGACTTGAGCTCGTTTTTAAGTCGAGGTCAAACAAAAATTAAATAAAAATCTCAAACTTCAATTTTTTGAGTCCAACCTAGCTAAGCAAGCCAAAGACCACAGCCCTACCCAAAAGTTTTCTATGCAATTAGAGTCCTATCAACTTTTCCTTGTGAAAACACCTTTCCTCTGCAAAACAAATTTGACACCTCCAAGATATTGACTAAATTTTATTGCAGAACTCCAATGGGATTATATTATATGAGAGAGTATAGATGGTGAATGAGACTTTGTATTGTTAGAGGAGAAAATTTTTTTATTCTTTATAATAATTTTAATCAATTTTAACTGTACAACTGACTAGGCCTTGTGGGATATAATCTAGATGTGACTTAGACCTCCCTAGGGGTGTTACAAAAATCGTATATATATATATATATATTTGCACAGTTTCCTTATTAATTGGAAGTGGAAGTGGTGCTGAATGCTATACGCAGAAAATGATGAAAATGATGTCGAGCTCTTTTCAAACATTGTAGTCTAAGGCTAAGTAAAACCAGGCAACTCGCCTGGCATAACAAAAAGGTAAAGTAAGAAAAGCTCAACACTCCATAACAGTATTAGTGGCATGCCTATAAAAATGAGCAAATCCTGCAATAACCTTATCATGAGAATCTCGAATTACACCACCCCCTCCAACAGACCTAGATTACTAAACCTGCAGCTAGCCTAGACCAAACAATCTTCTTCATTGCCTGAGAGCACACTAGCACCACTGGGCAATGTAGTTCCTCGTAGCCTCAACTGGAAACTTGCAATTTTCTCCACCATCTCCTCTCCAACTAACTACCGAATTTTAAATAAATTCCATCAATTTCCATCAACCAAATCTCGAAGCTAAACCACCTACCACTTCAACTGAATTAGCAACAACTCCATCCCCTAACCAGTTATCAAACCAGTAACTTGAGTCACCCCCACGGATTAAGCATCTAGACTTATTTAACACCACAGGAAGAACTCGTAAAATATCTCTCCAAAATCTCGATCATCTTAAAGACGAAATAACCGAAACTATATGAGAGTTCCCAACGTACTTCACCTTAAGAAACTCAGCCCACAAAGAATTGCCATTTAACAACTTCCAAGCAAACTTCATGAGTAAAGAAGTTTGAACATCCAAGAGATCCCAAATCCCCAATCCACCTTCCTCTACCAGCAAACAAACATTCTTCCATGAAATTCATTTTCTCTATTTTACTTCCAAACTTGATACCCATAAGAAATTAGTAAAAATCACCTTAAGACCCTTAAATACTCCTTTTAGTACATATAGCACACAGAGCAAATGGATTGACAAACTATTTAAAACATGCTTCAAGAGAATAATCTTTCTAGCAAAGGATAAGAGCTTCCCTTCCAATTATATTGAATAGGAAAATACCTTACATGATAAGGAACATATTATAGAATTTTCTGCTTGAGCTTGATTTAAGAATAAGACATTGGACATTGGTATGTCCGAGGACTTTGTAGAGTATGTAAGCTATTTTTTTAATTAGAGTATTATATGTTTAGTGTTAATCACTGGTTGAATATTTTCTCTTGTTAGGTATATACTTCTACTTTTTGCTAAATTGCGAAGAAAATTAAACAAGCTCTTCAAAAATGCCAATTACTATTTTTTATTCTTGATTATTTTTTCTTAATATTAACAGTTATGGGATGTGTAAGTTTTATGCATTTTTTGAAAAAAGTAACCGCCAAATTTTAAATAAATCCCATCCATTTCCATCGACCAAATTACAGATTCTCGAAGTTGGATCACCTCCCACTACAGTTGAATTAGCAACAACTTCATCCCCCAACCAGTTATCAAACTAGAAACTTGAGTTAGCCCCATGGATTAAGCATCTAGACTTATTTAACACCATAGGAAGTACCCTTAAAATACATCTCCAAAATCTCGATCCTCTTAAGGACGAAATAACTGAAACTAGATTAGAGTTCCCAACGTACTTTGCCTTAAAAAATTCAGCCTACAAAGAATCACCCTTTAACAACTTCCAAGCAAACTTCATGAGTAAAGAAGTTTGAACATCCGAGAGGTCCCAAATCTCCAATCCACCTTCCTCCACCGGCAAGCAAACATTCTTCCAAGAAACTCATTTTCTCTATTTTACCTCCAAACTTGATCCCCGTAAGAAATTAGTAAAAATCACATTAAGACCCTTAACTACCCCTTTCAGTACATACAGCACAAAGAGCAAATGGATTAGCAAACTATTTAAAACATGCTTCAAGAGAATAATCTTTCTAGCAAAGGATCATAAGAGCTTCCCTTCCAATTATATTGAATAGGAAAATACCTTACATGATAAGGAACATATTATAGAATCTTCTGCTTGAGCTTGATTTAAGCATAAGACATTGGACATTGGTATGTCCGAGGACTTTGTAGAGTATACACTAGAGGCTTTTAGTTTACTCCAAAAGAATACTGATCCAGTCACCATTTTCACATTGATTACAATAGTCTTTAGGCAATTCCTTGGAGGCCTTAACTACTACACAATGTGACCAAGGTTGTCCCTCTTTTCTTTTTCTTTTTCTTTTTTCTTTTTTGGGAGTTGTAAGTGTTTGTGTGAAGCAGTTACTTAAGCGGACCTACCACAATCCAATAATCGAGAGGCTCTTTATGAAGTTGACCCAAAGAGGGACATACCATAAATCCAGCTAGGATGCCATTTTTTAAGGACTGTGGCCTATTGGCCATTTGCAAGTCTCCAAAATTTAATTTAAGCTGTCATGTAATCCAATTGAAGAAAATATAGTTAGTTTTAGAGGAAAGGACTTGATCTGCTCCCTGTTTGCTCCATATTCTATAAGCAATTGAGCTTGCCATTGAAAAATACAATTTTTGGCGAACAAAACACTAAATCAAGGTGTTTTTGTCATTCCTCACGACAAACCCATTTTGATGTTGACTTATTCGCTTTGAATCATGAGAATTGAAATTCAAAATGCAAGACTCGCCTAGTTAGAAATTCATTTAGAGTTTGATCGAATAACCAACGTTTATAGAAGAAAGAATCTATAAAGTCGATCACTAAAGTACTAGTTTGATCAAAGGCTTGTTCGATTTGATCCACTACAAGATTTATATCATACGTAATAGATCATCTAGAAGCACTAAACATAATAAGTATTATAAGTTTAGTACTAAAAGAACCATAAGGAAGACCTTGAGGCTATTGATGAATCATGGTCTGTGATTTTTTCCTTTCTAGTAATTATCGTGTTTATTTCGATTTGTTGTGATTAAGTCATTGTCTTGTGTGTTGTTGGTTTGTTGGTGTCTGTTTAGGGATGGGAATGCCCATTCCACAAAACAAATGCATCCTTAATATTGGATGGCAGTAGGATGAAGAGTGGTGGCATTCACAACAAATGAAGGATGTGTGAATGCAGTGTGAGGCAATTATTGTATTGGCATGAAACTTCTAAAATGTGTCCCGATTAGCGACCTCTTTATTTAAATCCTACTTTGTAAAGTAAAAAAGAATTAAAGTAAAACAGAATGTGGCCACCTAAACCTTTTAACGGTTAATCAAAAAGAAATTATTGTTTTTAGTTTTGGGTCTTTTTCGGGAGAACTGGAAGAAGTTATAAGACTGATCAGCGTCCCAAATTACGTGTATTAATTTCTGCAAACCCATTTAACATAACATATAATTCATGTATTTCACAAACTCATCATGCCCTAATAACCAGCTAGAATTTAATCAAAGAACCATATATATATATATATATCCCTAAAACACAGCTACATATAAAAGCTAGAGGCAACGATCTAAAAGTTATTTGATGAATAATGGTTGATAACTAATATTGTATGGTTACTCAATTTATATATATGTTATAATTAGGACGTGACCATGTAGCTAGTCGAGTTCCTGAAGTGAGTCATGTCAAAAAGTTTATTTTTCAGATTTTATCTATAAATCTAGAAAATTCAATTGAATAATAGAATTTCAAGTCTGAATACATATATAGATATCTATCTATCTATATCAAAACTTATCTATATTAGAAAGTAGATTTCTTTCATATTTTTAGATACTAATTAACATGCTAAATGCTGCTATATATAAAAGTTATTTAAATGAAGTTATACAAATTCATGCTAGCCGACTTGAACTCAAAAAAAATGCCATGATCATTTCAATATGGCCTTTAAAATTAAGGAGAAACATTCTAAAGGGAAAAAAAAAAAGAGAGAGAGTAACTTCTATTGGCCGTTAAAAACCAAAAGAAACAAAAAAACACGTGTGGTTTTAGAATTCACATGAAAGATCATTATAATTTATATCCAGATAATGGATAATGCAAGCTTTAGGCTATGTAATAATTGGGAACATGAATTAATTTTATAGATTATGAAATATGGACAAGCTACATCCTAATATTCCCAATTGCAACTGTTCATATACAAATGTTTATGTGTGCTGGGAAAAGTTAACAGCCACCTGACTCAACTCGACAAACCGGCTGAAATTGAACACTGAAAACATTGGTTTAGGCAAACTTTGTAATTAATGAAATCTACTTTCGAATGAGAGTTGAGTGAATTGTTGGGATAATAAGATGTTGGAAAATCAACAGCTCCTAACTCAACCAACCATGTAGCTAGGCTGTACACAAACCCCTAATGATCCTTAACTTAGAGTTTCTGAAGTCAATAACCCTGCATCCTTTTAGCCTTTTGCACGCTCTATCTTCTCATTCCTCGTCAGTGATCTCTTTCTTCCAATCTTCTCATGATATACATATATAGTAAAGAGATCAAAGTGCGACATAGAGAAAGGGAGAGGCAAATAGAGAGACAGAAGGCCTGTCCCTCTTTGTGATCTTCGATCTCCATATATCCACATGGCCCATGCATGGATTTCCTGAAGTCTTAACAAGTTCGACAGTTACTAGCTAGTAGCTAGTATTGCAATCATGTCTCATCTTCTTCAATTCGTTCATTACTACACGTACGTTTAAATATTATATGCTACGGTTAATAATGTTCAGTTACGTTAATTATATGTGGGATATGTAGTTTTTGGTCCGATAACTTTCAATGAGGTTTCTAGTACTCTTCTTTAAAGCTATGGTTTATAGTAACGCTGATACGCGCGATATATCGAGAAATATGGAAAGATAAAGTTTTAACTAACCGAACGACAATCATCATTAGTGTCAGATCATTGGTTCAAATTTCCAAAAGTTGTGATTTGTTCATGGAATCATCTCCAACTTAATTCTAACAACTCCAATCATGCATATATAGAAGTAGCCGATTTCAGGCCGCCGGAAGTCAATGCCAAGTTGCCAACCTAACTTCCTCTTCTTTTTTTTTCCCCAATTTTTCAACCTCATTACCTAATTAAGGAAAAAAGAGCATGTGCATGCAAGGGGCTAATTATCATATCATGCATGTATTCAAAGCTAACTTAACTTCAATCATAAGAATTTGTACATGAGTGTATTCTTCCACTTCTAGCTGCCTTTATCGTTATCCACCAACGATCATTCTTCGAAAACCTATATTACATTACATATATGTGTATAAATATATATATGTATATATATATATATGTACGTAACGTACACCAGTGCCCGCGTTTAACGTACCAAAATAATGCGTCCACATATCAATGCCACTACCGCCATCATTTCTGATCAAATGTTCTTCTATCTTTGTAAGTGTAACTGATCTATCATCAACATGACCATCCTTGTCTTACCACTTACAAAATGATCAGCACCTAATATCCTACAAAATCTCTTAAAAAGTTAAGCCACAATTAATGGATTTGCATGTGGCTAGCTAATCATTATACATGATGGTTTAGAAATCATTAAAAACGTTAAGACACCAAAAACTCAAGCTTTTTCAGCTATGTGTGAATCTTTTCCAATATTTTGTTGGGAAAATTCGAATATCATGGCAGATTCAAGTACAAGAATTAGGTGAGAGAAACAATATCGATACATTATATATATAGAATTAAAATTAATGCAGGACTTGCAAAGCAAATTGCATATATATATATATATATATATATTCTGAAGAGAGAAGCCGCATTAATCCTTTACAGTCAAGCTTGAGCTTATACTTGAAACTTAAGAGGAACTTCGATTCATGAACTCTAACGAAGCTTATAGTACCGGAAATTACTGTCAGTTCGACCTCAGCCATAACTTTTTTTTCCAGTACTTTTACTGATAATTAAAGAGTCTCGCTACTCTGCCGCCGGCCCATCACCGCTCCATCTTACTGCTAGTGTAAAATCATCCTATCATTATTTTTTAATTTTTTTTATTCATATTTTTTTATCATTCTAAAACATTTTTTAAAAATATTAAAAAAATACCAATACAGTTACAATCACTTCCTTAATCATTAAATAAAAAAAAATTAATAAAAAAATCAAAATGCATTAAGTGTCAAAATGAGGTGTGAAAGTGAGTGAGCAAAATAGCCTTTCTCATAATTAAATATGCCAACACCGGATATTACACTTCCAATGAAGCTCCTTTCACATGATTCCAAGTCTAAATCCCCAAATACTGTTGCATTCCAAGCTTATATATATTATCAAACCCTGATGCTGCCTGTTGTTCTAACCAACTCGATCAAGCTCATGGCCAACTAAAAAGTAGTACATTTTGACACTAGTGCAACAGTATTCTCCTGCACATTACTATAGCCAAAACATTTCCCTAGTTTAGCTTATAAAGCTATTGATCATCTATAGCATATATAACTCCTAGCTAGGCTCCTAAATCGATTGATAGATATATACATAGAAACCCATGCCATGCCTCCCATCGCATTAATCAACCAGAAAAGGTGAACAACCGTACTGTTACACTTACCCTAAATAATAATATTAATTAAGTCAAGCACATTTTTACGTGAACGTACAAATAAAACAAAAGAAACCATATATATATCTCAGAAACAAAAGACTACATAACATTGCTACATTAGTCCTAAAATAATTTCAAGCATTTTCGTACATGCATATAATATATATGATCATGCTGCGCCAGTACTTCTCCAACCCTAAGTTTATCCTCCAAAACTAATTTATTCTATAATAAGGTTAGACAAGTACTGTTAGCTCATTACAACAGATTAACATTTACCATACCTTAATACCGATCAAATTCCCCGTTCTTTTAACATAAAATTATTGTAATTGTCAGTCATCAACAAGAAGTATCACACTAGAGGAAAAAATTAGAGTACGCAAATCTCAAGCTACAGATCGACTGCATAATGCCATTCTCAACAGTAATAGCATCAAGATATCAATAAGGAACAATATATGTACATATATACATATGACGAGAAAGTAATTAAACGGAGATTCAGAAGGGGAAGAAGAAGGAGAAGATGTTAGACAGAGAAAGTTAGGACCTGGTGCTGGCGAAATCATGAAGCTTGCCAGTGCTGGAGAAGATCACGACTCCGACCTCGGCGTCGCAAAGTATCGCCAGCTCCTTCGCCTTCTTCAGCAAACCGTTCCTCCGCTTCGAGAAAGTCACTTGCCTGCTCGTCGAATTGTCGATCCTCCTTATCACAATCTTCCCCCTCCCCATCCCGGCTTTCCAACCCTACCTTTTTCTTATTTTCTAAAGAAAAGAATGACAAATCAGTAAAGATATGTATATTTGCAAGAAAATTTATAGTAAGCGACTAAGAAAGGTGGTCGCCGTTCCAGATCGGCTGGTAGGGAAATCATTGATCGGAAAATATAGAAAAAGTAGAAACAAACACAACTTTTCCGAGAAAGGACGAATATATGAATCTGGAAAGAAAGAAAAACAAGATATTTTCCGAGAAAAAAAAAAGTTCCGAGAACAGAGAGAAAAAGAAAAAAAGCGTTCTTACATGGTGGAGGTTTGAAGTAGTGAAGACAAACCGAGGTTTCCAAATCGTTTTGGCTTTGGTCGTACTAATGAACATCAGCAGAAAGCTACCATTTAAGGAAAGTATATGCTGGGGACTGAAAAACCAGTTGTTTTGGGCTTAGAAAACCGCTCTGGTTTCACTGTTTTGACACTTGGACCAATAGGATGCTTGGACACTAGAATTGTTTAGTGTTTTTTGGCAACTGGGCCGTCCACCTTATAGATCACCGACGCGTGGGGTCTTCGCATACGTAGACCGTAGTTCCTATTTTTGGGAATTTCGCTTTTATCCAAAAGATTTGGGGAGACGAGACTGCCCTTTTGTTTCTTTCGAATGGCCAATGAGTCCGCGAACCGGTTTAGTGGGAAGTGGGGCTAACGTGACAGTAGATTGTCATTGTCACAAAAGACGACCAAATCAATTCCCGATTCGAGTAACTTTTCGAATCCGAAATTCTGGTCATGATGGATTTGTTTTCCGTTTATGGGTCATTAACCGTTAGAGCATTTATCTATTAATTGTGTAAACAAAAATTTTATATACAATTATTTTTACATATTTTTTACATACTTCAATAATGTGATTAGTTGCATTATTATTTTTTTAATATAACATAATTATTTTGACTAATCATATCAATTAAATACATAAAAAAATACGTAAAAGTGACTATATATAAATTGAAATTATTCATCTATGCATAGTTTTTAATTAGTTTCTATTTCTCTCTTTCACTTTAGACTAATTATATATACAAATTCAAAATACACAAACTTTGCACATACTATTTATAAAAAGGAAAAATCTAGTTGTAAGCATAATTGCGCACTAATATGTGCACTAATATAATGTGATTGGTCAAAAAATAATTTTTATTGAAAACAATGTTAATTTAAATTTTGAATATGAAAGAATCAGTATTAGTATGCAGATTAATGCACGACTTTGTTTGCACATAACAGAACTCTTATAAAAAAAATGGATCCATTACGAAAATATGTGAAAAATCAACTTTTTCTTTGTAGAACCTAATTTTTTACAAAAAATAAAAAATTGTATAAAGTTTAGGACTTGTACCTAACATTATTATTTTCTTTATAACTTTTCACAATTTTTGCTCAAGTATTAATCACGTACATATGCCCACTGCCAACTTTAAAATAATTTATGTTCCTCAGTCCATTGAATTACCGAAGAGTGAAATCATGGATCTAACATATTGAATATTTATAATTTTACCATCCCATATATATCATGTCTTGCCAAAACTAAAATATAATCTTAATAATATTGAGGGAGAAATGGACAAAAAAGAGCAGTTAATTTATTAAATAGTGAAAAATGTATATATGCATGGATATATTACTAATTCTGTAATATATGTTGATACTTCTACACTCTTACTTATTTCAGTAATCATGTACGAGAATACGTCTTAACATGTCTCTAGAATAGTTTAAAAAAAAACAAACAAACAAAAGCGTGACAACTTGCACCCAAAAGATAGAAATATCATGAGTCTTTGAGATAAAGCCTCATGTTTCCTACCTAATAAAGGAAAGAAAGGTTCAATGATAAAGACTATATCGAGGAAAAGAAAACAGTCTTATATGAAACAGATACGGAAATAAATAAATACAAGTGGATTCACAATCTTGTCTTCATCTCGTTTAGCCAAATAACATCACATTATGGTGAAAAATCGTAGAATGTCATTGGTCGACTATATGTCACGGATTTTCACTAAGCACGATGCGGATGATGTCACATCCAACTTATATTATTAAAATAAAATAACATTTTGAGGAGGATAATCTGGTCATTTTGACGATGATAATAATTATAAGGTACCATGATTCTGTGCTGCATGCCGACCCGATCCTACAAAGCTCAGTGGACCACGTGTCAGTCCATACGTGGAGAACGGAAAGCTGAGGGAAATAAAAGCTGGGTTTTCGTTTGCTTAAGGTTACCAAATTAGGAAATTGGCGATCGAGCCTGCAAAATATCCTCAACCACAAGTTGTGATCTTCGTTTAATGTTTTTATTTTCTGTTTGGCGATAACTATGGAGTACCTGATTCTCTGTCACTTTTGTCCCTCTTCTGACAAGACAGGCGAAGTTGGCACTGTCGAATGTTAGCTCCGTCTCGATTTCAAATTGAGTAAGAGTAGTAGTAAGGGTACTAGGACCATCCTCAAACTTGGGAAATGGTTTACATGATTTTTATGTTTCAAAACCACTTTTTAAAAAAGGTATATAAACGTAGGTACGTAGAGGTGTTAATGTTTCTATATATATTATTCCCTCTAATTCTGTTGTTTTGAAAATTTATTTATGAGAAATAATAATTGTAATTATAATAGTGTAAACGTCGTATAATCATTTCAAAATAAATAAATAAAAATAAATAAATATGAAATTTATATTAAAAAAATTTAATTTTTAATAATAGATTCTACTTTTTTTTTAAATTATATTTACATATTTCATGACTGTATGTAACATTACTTTATATTTATTAAGTAAAAAAAAATCTGAAATAATCTCTAAATTCATCATTTTCTATGTATGGAAGTTTTTAGACAATAGATGATTTTATACTAAGATCAATCATGCAATGCACTCTAAAAATTATTTAATTTCGTTCTAATAATTATCAAGTTTTAATTATCAGTAAATATGATGGTGCAAAATGACAATATTATCTACAGAGGTACGTTCCAATAGATAAAACATTATCATTTTGGTTCTCACCAATATTTATTGATAGTCAATTTCAACAACCGACTATTCAATTAAGGGGATTGATTCCTAAAGAGTACTCAATGTTAGATTAGTAAGTACTTTATGATTCTTATTGGTTCAAATATTTTTTTTAGATTTATGAAGTTTTATTTGATATTCCGTACTGAATAATAAGAGTATATATATATATATATATATAATATATAGCATATCCGATCCTACGTACTTAACTATATATTATTGACTATAATTTTTAGAATATAGTCCCAGATCATGTGGTCTGAACCTCCCTTAAAATATTATAAATTATATTAGAGCTTATTCTAATTAAAATCGTGGGACTTGAATTGACGAACGAGCCGGCCAATAAGAATATCTATAGACTCAGATGTACCTTAAACCCTCCTTGTGGCATTGCATTTTACCATTACCATCCTGATGAGTAGTTTAACACTTTAACTGCAACTAGTTGAGTTGCACGCACGTAACCACGTGATGGCCGGCAAGTTACCCCTCACAAGCCATTGAACAACTTGTTCATGAAAAGCTACTTGTTTGGTACTGGACTTTAAGTAATGATATTAACTAAACCATTCTACGTTGCTGGATTTTATATAATTCATTGAAAGAATGAATATTGGATGGAGGGCCAGTACTACAGCGCGAATGTTGAAAAACGAGGGCTCGAATATCGAATTGAAATTAAATCAAGGGGGGGAAATGAGTATAGTTGAACGACTCTCACAATTATATATACTTAATTCTTTCAGTAGTACAATCCCATGGACTGCTTTATCTATTCTTTTGATATGAAAAATAAATCTGCACAGGCATTAATATTCTCTTGCAGATGGTCCTCTACTATTTAGCAAGCAAAAAAGTATAAGATATGATATCTTCTTCTCAGTTATCTAAGATTATTAAATGAAAATGAAACCTTCTTGGTGAGAACAGTCACATGAAGTACTTGATGAAAAGGTTCACTGATTGTTATAATCAATAGTCTATATATAGATTTGGCAAATTAATGTAATCTCAAATAATTACTCTATTCCCAATAAGGATGAAAACCGAAAGTCTCGGTACAGTTTTGGAAGCCACACCGATAAACAAATTTGGTGATTATCTCGATCGAAACTGGCTGATGAATTGGAAGAAAATCGAGATGGTCGGTTCACCGACATCATCAGTGGCGCGATGAGAGAGAGAGAGGAATGAGAACAAAGAAATAGAGAATCACAAATTCACACAGATTCATAAATTCACAAATTACAAATACAAATTTATCAAAAAAATACAAAAACAAATATCATTGACGGTCGCAAACTCAAACGCAATGTGATTCACAAAGTTACAAATACAAACACAAAGTCACGAAGAGGAACTCGTGAAGGAACAGAGAGAGAGACTTGTAGACTTGAACGCAATCATCACAAACTCACAATCGCAGACTCACAACCATGCTACATGAGAGGAGAGAGAGAGAGAGAGAGAGAGAGAGAGAGATGAGATCTGGAGAGAGAAGAAGAGGAGGTGAGGAGTTTATCCGAACCCTAATTCCAAATGGCGTCATTTCATCTATAAATATAATTTTTTTTCAAACGGTATGAGCAAATGAAACGGCATCGCATTTAAGTGAAATGACGTCGTTTCACTTAAAATATAATATATATATATATTAGATTGGCCAGTTCACCGGGACTGAACCGGCCTTAATCGGTTTCTTCAAATTGCAACCTCTTCTCGACCGGTTCTGGTTGGTTTTCGTCGGTGCCAACCGGTTCTCTCGGTTCTTGTGCACTCCTAATTCTCAAATTGGTGTGTAGAACTAACACACAATTTATATCAATTAAATGGTAAAATTTGATTTATAATATTCAAATTTTAGAATTATTTATTTTCTAAATCAAATTATATCATATACCACTTTACTAAATGTGCTTTCCACACCAACTCGATAACAATATAATCTTTTAATCTCAAATATTAATGATTAGTTATTTAACGGCCAATTTTTCCATTAAATGGGAAAAAAAGAGATAATCTTTTGGATGATCATGATCTTATGCTTAAGATGGAAAGGGAGGTGATCCTTCTAAGAGTAAGTCGACAACAGGGTGCATGCGATCTATACTATGAAAGGTTATAATTGATATATTAAAAAATTGGGAATGAAATTATTGAAGTTTAAGTTGATTAATACACGTCATGATGAGGGAGGTAGATGGGCGTCATTTTGGTGCATTATCTAGTGGCGAAATGGCCAACAGCATTATTATCATCCTCATGATATATAATTATAAGTTAATACAATATTCTAATTAATTTTATCAACAAATTAAATTAATATCATATGGATAACGAATTACTAATTATTAATTGTTCTCACATATATTTTATCCCAAATAACAAACTGTATTTTTATGCATTTTTTAGTTAAACTAAAAATAATCGATAGGAGATGAAATTAATTAACTTAACATGTACAGAGAAGAGGAGGTTAAAGTAAGAATAATGATATAGATACCCAATTTTACGACCCATTTCACAACCATGATCAATGTGACAGTAATACATCGTAAAAAACATTAATTAACCTTTTCTTGTTTTTCAATTGATTTGATTTTTAAATATTATATAAATTCTTTTTATTTAAAATAAATTTGTGAAAAAACAATTATACAAATGTTTATATATATCATCATTCTAAATTTAAAGCCATATTTCAACTACTAATTACTTAATTAGGCCGGCCAGGACACTTCTAGGAGCTATAAACTGTTTGTACAATAATATATATATATATATGATACTTGCAGTCGTTGGTATGCAAGCACTTCGCAATTATTTTAAAAAAATGAATAAATACATGACTCACATTACAAAAATTAATTTTTTAATAATGGATCACATTTTTTTTCAAAACGACTACACGACACTTGTGCACTTTACGACTGCAAGTATCATCTATATATATATATATATAACCGTTATATATGCAGCAAGTTTAAGTTCAAAATTTTTTGAAGAAATAAATATAATAATAGATTTCATTGTGAATCAAAACTCGTATATAAATTAGTTTTGTATATTAATTAATGTATGTCTTTCGAAATAAAATTCTTAACAATGAAGCGACGACTATCATCACCAACATCCTAATTTCCTAGCATGGTATATAAAACTTATACATGCGATTTAGTGGCAATGAGCTAGACTATTGATCATATGTATGGTATATTTATATGATTAAATGCACCATCTTGAAGAGGGAACCACACCTCATTTAGGCAAATTATATATATTAATGTTTCATGTGTGCGTGTATAGTATAAGTTGGAAAGATATCATGACAATTAATGAGAGTGAACAGAAACTATTATATCTTGCCAGTTGAGACATTGACATGAATATCATCGATCAAGCTTTAATATATATTAGCAATGAGATGATGAGGTAACTCGTTCCTTGCTCATGCATTACATATATCATAATTGATATATAGGATTCGATCATGTACAAAAATTCACTCAATACGTAGTGTTCTTAATTCATGATATTTCTCACGGCCTTCTTCATTTCCAATCTTTAATTTCTTACAAAAATTTATGTACAATTAACAATTGAAAAGATTCATGTTAAAACGCTTCATATTGTTCTTTTATATATAAGCGCGCGTTTAACGTCACACTACTTCATAAGCAGGTAATGTACCCACTCCCATGGCTCGTACTTGATGAATTCCTCGGTATAAGGATTAAACCTTTACAGAAATCTCTCTCTCTCTCTCTCTCTCTCTCTCTCTCTCTCTCTCTCTATATGTGTGTGTGTAAGTTAGCACTCCTTGTAATATTGCAATTGCCCGAGGTACTTGATGTTCATGAACTTTCAAAAGCTAGACGTGATCACTTGCATACATACATATACATATATATATATATTATATTATTTATATTTATATGTAACTTGTTGCGACTAAGATTTAAACCGAGCCTCCGAACGCATGGGAGCAGTACATCATGAACATTAATGATAAATGTCAATATATAGCTGATTCACGTACTGACATGATACACGTTAGCAACGTTGTCAAAGTTAGCCAATCGAGACTAGCTAGCCCTTCGATCGCACGCCTACTTTAAATTTAGCACCATATAATATATATAGATGATGGACCAGTGAACCTCGATCTCAATATAATTCAAAATTAATTAATAATCTTATAATATTTTTATATATGCATGCTTTTAGGAAAGCAATTATTTATATTCGACCGGCACTCACAACTTTACCTTAACATCGATCTCGATCGTTACCATTGCTATCTATCTGCCTGTAAAGTATTTGTACTAAGTTTAAGAATCTCTTGCAATTAATATTAATCTAGTACGTGCTTGAAGGCCAGCTAGCTACTAGCTGGGTCAACACAATAAAACACATATCTAGGGTTTGGGGCCTGTTCCAGAGCTCGGCTTTCGATTGGCTGAACCCACGTGATATGAATTTAGTGGACCAATAAGATTCGATCTTATTAGATATTAATCAACCAATGTTAAAGCGTTTTGAGTTTAACAAGCCGAAAATGAAGGGCACATAGTACTATAATATGCCGTCGTGTGTCTCCAACTTGAAAAGTATGGACAAGTGTCAATCATCAGCCTAATGATATGATTACATAGTCCAAGAAATGGATAAAACAAAAAAGTTGGTTTCCCATTATAACTTGCATTATGTATATATATTTAGAATCCAAATAGTGGAACTGTCTATTAATTAATTTAGTCATTGTACATCAATTTAACAAGTTGATCACTTCTTGGGTTATTGTGTTAAACATGCCTGCCTTTGTGGTACTCTAAATAATAATCTTTTTTTTTTTTAATTCGCTTTAGAAAATATAATTGTTGTTGATGATCTGGTGGAGGTGGGTACTGCAAAGAGGAAAGATATGGCCTTTTTGGTGGCTAGGTCCAACTACACCAGCCCTTTTATAATGAACCAAGCTGTTACTTTTATGGGATAACTTGGTTAGGTTTGTATGATAATTTGATCAGATGAAATGAAAGTTAAAAGTTAAAAAATATTATTTTTAATATTATTATTATTTTAAGATTTAAAAATTTTGAATTGTTTATTGTATTTTATTTGTGAATTTTTGAAAATTATAATGATGAGATGAGTTAATATAGTTTTGATATCCAAACTGAGCTTTGAAATATATATTATTTATATGACATTCTTTGATCGTGCATCGAAAACATTTACTAGAGATTGGGAAGCAAGAAGAAGTTTTATTTTTATTTTTTCGCTCCAAAATAATTAGGATTTTGATATATACTACTAAAGAGCTTTGTTAATCATCATTCCTCACACACCATATTTATTTTTATTTTTTTATTTTATCATTTCTAAACTAATTAAATTCTTTTACCAATCATCCATACATTACATATTTGGTAAGAGAAAAAAAATTAAAAAATTATATATGGTATGTGATATGGGTGGCGATGATGAGTATGAGTATAAATATTCACTACCAAAATCCAGCTAGATATACTTTGCTCTGAAGTTTTTATTTTTCTTCTTTTTTAAGTCTTAACCAGTATTAACATCTTCATCGATTTCATCGCTAGTAGTGATGACAATATCCTCTATTCCTATATGTACACACACAAGATCGGACCATGCACCTTGCGTGTGCCATCAAATTCAACTAGAGCTAGCAACCATTAATATTCCATGCATACATCTTAATATATTATAATGCAAATTTCTAAAAATGACATAATTAAAGAAGGATGAAATTCTGCGTCAACCCGCATTTTCAGGCTGGCCGATTGGCATCTCCCCGGCCACTCCGATCCCCTAGCTAGCTGCTCCATATATATAGAATTTTGCTATATACAAGCACAGTCGCGCACTAATCTGTGTACCAATACTGATTTATTTATACTTAAAATTTAAATTAACATTGTTTTCAATAAAATCTACTTTTTTACCAATCACATCACATTGATGCACAGATTAGTACACAATTGTGCTTGCAACTATATTTTTCCATATATATAAGGGACGTCCCTATATATATTTGGTCGACCAAGGGGCTCTTTGCTAGGAGTTCGGATCCCCTAATTACCGGCCTCGAAAAAAACTAAAAATACAAAATGTATGTTTACGAGCTGCAGTACTACTTGAACCTGTTAAGGAATAAATTTCATATTACGGGAAAAAGTTTTGAGCATATTTATAAGGAATGAGTAACCCCCTCTTGTTGAACTGATTTTATGAGATGAGTAAATGCCATGAATTTCTTTTTGATATTAGAGCATACCACAGGATGAATGGGAGGCCATACTACTTATCATGTGATAAAGACCAGGAAAAATACTGGCTTGCACGTAAGAGATGGTCTTGATGAATAATCTCACATTGTATGTAGACAATGTGTTAGGCATGTTTATAAGGAATGAGCAACTCTTTCTTGTTCAACTGGTTTTATGAAATGAGTTAGACTCCTGAATTTCTTCATTGTATCAAAGACTGTTACAGGACATATAAGGACTCATACTACTTACCTCGTGACAAAGACCAGAAAAAATACTGGCTTACATATGAGGGAGGGTATTGAGGATAAATTTCATATTGCCTGTGGACAAGGTCTTGGTTATCTTTATAAGGAACGAGCAATCCTCTTTTGTTAAACTGGTTTTATAATATGAGTTATGTTCATAAATTTCTTTAGAACCATGCATGCACCATCTTGATCATACTGGATCGTGATGTGTAATGATTTCTTATACTCATCCTCCTTACACCGCCACACATTTGTCATAAATAAATAAATAAGAGTATATGTGTGATGTAAGAATGATAAGTAGAATGTTTCAATTGGAATTGAGATCGCTGTCTAATTAAAAAGTTGAAACTATACCAAAATGCATGCATGTTTAGTCATTTAATTTTTCTCTTGCGGTCACTCTAGCTAGTAGCTAGTATGATTGAAATTGATAGAAAAGTATAATCAATTCATTCTTATTCTAATTTCTAACAAAACATTCTTTCCACCCTCCGAGCACTCAACGCTTCCTTTTTAAAATGTCTGCTTGGAGTTGGATTGGATACGACAATCTGTTTTTCTATTTTATGATGAACGTGAAAGTGAGTCCTGCATACCACATGTCACCTTTATGATTCGGCCCAGCGAAAAGAAATAAAGGCCCACTCCTTGTTGCCCAAGTCTTTGCAAGGAGCGTGTGTCTCCATCGCTTGAATGGCGCGCGTGGCTTACAACCTCGTTGCCAAATATGATAAACGTGGACTCCGGAGTTCTGACTCCTGAGACTGGAGAGAGTCTTCCACCTAATAAAGTCGTTCAACCAAAGTAATCGATAGATCTCTACTCTTCGCTCCGGAAAATCAAAAGAGCATCCAAAGAAAAAACACAATCCGAGGTTGGGTTTTTCATCTTCGGGTTTCTTTGTCTTTTCCCTTTATTCATCACTGATCTTTAGGAGATTTTTACGATTCGTTCCGCTTTTCACAGATTTATTTTTTAATCTCGCAACGACGTCGCGTGTTTGTTTCTCTGCATCGCCATGGCAATTGCGTCCGATGAATCCACCAGAATATGCAGTCACTGGTTGATTATTTGTTACTCTCTTGGAAATTTATGATTTGTATAATCTTTTTCATTCCCCAAAACCCCAACCCCCCCCCCCCCCCCCCCCCCCCCCGGCTGCCCGCGGGGGCGTCCCCTTCCCCATTTTAGAGATGGACTTTATCAATTTTTTAGCTTTTTTAATCTTTGATTTAGGTGTAATTGGATCTGTTTGAGATTGCTTTTGTGAGGTTTCGTTTAGAAGTTGCATAGACTCTGGAAAGTCTATAATATTTATTTTCATAGAGTATTAACGTCCACTTTGTTTCTTAATATGTTGCTGCTTTTGGAGGGTTTTGTCTGTGCGTCACCGCTTTAATGCGGTACGTTTTGTGATTTATTTCGTTCTTATATGGGCGACTTGCCGATTTATGTTCGTTTCAGCCCTCGCCTTGTTCCTCTGGTCTGGTAATGCAAGAGTGTGGTTGTTAGGTTTATAACCAGCTCTTGTTTCCTATGAAGATTATATCTAAAATTTTTATATACGGGGGTTGTCTATCATTTTTTAATTGTTTCTTCTTCTCCCATTTATCTTTTCTTGGGCCACACAAGCTTTAAATTTGTCTATTTTGTCCTCCTTGAGGAATTCCGGTGTACTGCATTCCAAGGCATTTAAGTTCATAGGATTAGGTTCAATTCCAACATAATTGTCAATCCGATGGGCACCTGAGCTTAAAGATGGGGACTTGGTGTGGCGGCGTCACATATGTACCGTTCTTCAGATTTATCCATTTATCTACCAAGATAAATCTGTGTGATATAATGATCTATGAAGTTATATTTACCAGTCAAAACTTTTTTTTTGGTTGGTAAAATTTTTCCTTTAATTATATCTGTAGTTGAAACTTTCTCTTAGGTAGAATAGGAGATGTTTGGTAATAATTCACATCCCATTTCATTCTCATCTCAAATATCACTCAAATACAAACACTTTTAAACTAATCATAACGATTTTCCTAAACTTTCAAATAAAAAACTATTCTAACATTTTAAAATCCCAAAACAAAAATAATAGTCTAACAATATTTTAACTTTATAATATTTTTTATTCAACTAACCCCTAGGGGTTGAGTGGTAAAGGCCTTGGGGTAAGGGGTATGCTCCCCCCAAGTCTAAGCTTCAAATCCCCTTGGATGCAAACAATCTCTAAGGGCCATCGGACTGGAGGATTTCTCCTTGAATTACTCGAGGTATACTTGTGGGAAACTCCTTGTTGAGGGCCTGTGCATCTCCGGGATTAGTCGAAACGTTGTTCCTGGACATTTGGTGCCTATATAAAAATAAAAATAAATAATAATAATAATAATAAATTATTCAACTTTTTATTTTTCTCCCAAAATCCAAAAAATACTTAACTCAAATTATCTTATTACTATTCAAAAACCATCTTACTACCATTCACAAAATTCTCATCTCATCTCATCTCATTCCCCAAGCATCCCCTAAAGATATTGACTGGATTATGTTTCAATCTGTGATGCTGGTTATCAGTATATCTTGATTCTTCTTGTCACTTCTTTTTTATACCATAATTTGAACCATAGTCTTAGGTTACACCCACAAGTGACGTGCATGCGCTTGAGTAATGAATTCTCATTTGAATGTGAACCTTCTGTTTGTGCACATTGACTACATTAGTAACACTTATAATGTCCAGCATGTGCTGTTTTCTTCTCAAGACATGTTCTGATGTCTATTATGCTCCTATGCTGTTGACTAATTTCATTTTATGTTTCCAGTGACAGAGCTATCCCTTCTTCAAATATTGATTTGCATTATGCCCATTGCTCCCGTAAACTAGAAAGATGTAAAGTTTGTGGTGACATGATTCCAAGGAAATTTTCAGAGGAACACTTCTTAAACACCCATGCTCCGGTATGTGAATATATTCAAGAAGCTTCTTTTGCGATAACAGTTTGCAATATAGGTTTTTCAAATTTTTTTTTAAGAAAAGGAGATTCCCTATTTTATCTCTGAAAAAATGGCTGTTAAAGCCAGCCTGATTTATTTGGCTAGGATTTTCTTGAGTTTGAGTGTATATGATATGTTTGTATATGATTGCAGTTTTATTGACATATCTGTGTCAGAGCAGGTATCCTGTTCACTGTGCAGTGAGACAATGGAACGTGAAATTTTGCCAATCCACAAAGGTGAAAATTGCCCACAGCGGATTGTCACCTGTGAGTTCTGTGAGTTTCCATTGCCTGCTATTGATCTAGCTGAGCATCAGGTACTTGTTGCCAATTATCAAATGTGACATATGGTGTTATACTTTAGCAACAATTTGAATATAACATATTTGTTGCTTCATACTTCTAGGAAGTATGTGGAAATCGAACAGAGCTTTGTCTTCTGTGCAACAGATATATTAGACTGCGAGAAAGATATAATCATGAAAGTTGGTGCAATGGCATCTCTGATAATACTGTGGGATCTTCCAGGTAAATATAGTATCATTCACTCTTTGATCCCATTACGATGATGAATGCATAAACCCTAAACATTGTGTGTGATTTAAAGTTAAAAGGTATGCCTAACGATTATGTGCTTTTCAAATTTCAATAACATGTTCCAATCCAAATATATAATTAGAAAGAACCTATCAAAAAAAAAATTCAATAACATGTTCCATAAACTGAGCTTTTATGCATTTGGATTAGTAAGGATTTTTTTTTTATAAGTAATATTAAATTTTATTAATGTAAAGAAGGCGTAAGCCAGGTACACTGGGAGTATACATGAGAATACACCGCTCTAGCATTTGGATTAGTAAGGATTAATTGACTTTTATACCATTGAACTTTATTTAAAGGGAGTCGGTAGATATTCATCGGCTAATAAACTATACTTTTCTGATTTTGATCAGACCCCATTTGAGTATTATCTGCCTCGTATGTTGTGAGGGAAGAATTGTTGTGTTTAATAATTAAATCTGCCCTATAGACCATTTTTCTATAGTTTATAAGGAATTTGAAGGATAGCTACTCGACAAGAGAGAATAAGCGATGACAGTTTTAGCATACCATTTTTATCATTTTAGTTTCGGTTAAAAAGAAAAAAGAAAGAGTAACTAAGCTAAAGGATCTGGGCTGTTTCTATACTTACGTCATCTGTATTATTTGATCACCATTGCTATTCAACTTGACAAAACCATCATTCCAACCTTAAGAAGATGGCTTAATTGTTGTTCAGTTCTATCAAGAGATGTATCATTTACTAATCGTTTGATCCTCTGTTGTCCTGTTAGAGATGTATCAGTTCTATCAAGAGATGTATCGTTCAGTCATTTTCTTTCTTTCTTTTTTTAAGAGAATTATACGGTACATTAATCTCATATAAAATTATATATATATAACTACATGCCCTATTATATACGTCACCATGCATCCAACATCCATAGGAACTAAGTAGGAAGTTGGGCCGGAACTAGAGGACTCTGTGAGACCCCATTTTCTGTCGACCTCTCTGAATCCTTAGTTTTCGGAGCAGTAAAGACTCACGCTTTAGCCACTTCATCTGAAGGAGGGCTTACAGAAGTCACAGCACCAGAAAGTGACAATAGACAAATCAACATAAATGCAAGAAAAAGAGGAAACTGTACATCAAGCCCTGTATAGCAGGACAGAGGAAAGAAATTGTACCCCTCCGCTGCTTACTATTAATGACCAGACGTATCTGGTTACGATCAGATGTAGGAGAGAAGCTCGTTTAGTAGCCACCACATACGTCCCTTCTGTTACCTACTTTGACTCATATCTTTGGTATACCTCAATACAAGACAAACAATGGAAAATATATTCAACAAAAAACCGGGCTATCGCCCTATTCTCTCTCAGTTGCCTATCAGTACCTTAGCAGTAGCTTCCAACAATTAAGATTGACCTCCTCAAGTGCCAGATATGAATGTTTATGAATTTCATACAGGACTGCTTACTTACCCAAAGTTTACTTCTGACTTGCCAAATAAGTTTACTGAAGGAACTGACCTAAGCATAGCTCTCTCTCTCAAGTACAGATGCCAAGAAAGAGATTCCTTGGATAAGTTGAAAAATGCCTTTAATATCTCTTTTAAGGCGTTTGTCCTCTACTTATAGTAACTAATGTATCAGGAATGTTGTGGTCACATATTTTATCTTATTTTTGGTGTCATTAGAATGACCGACCTTTTAGGAATTTTTCTCATTGACGCCATGACTAGATATGAGTTCTGTATAAAAGTTCTTCTGTGCCAAGGATTAGCTTTCCTTCATTCCATAAGATGAGCATTGTAGCTGTAGCGTGTTGCACATGATCAATTGGTGAGGGCATGCATTGGTTGAACATTGTTGTTCTACATGCAATTGCATTTAGCGACGTAGCTGTAGCACTAAATCAATTAGCATCCTTGGTTGAAAGTGAACTTGTGGATTCCTATGTATCTGAGGCTCATGGCTTGATAATTGTTAATATATTTACAAATTGAATGAGTGCTCATGGATAGCCTGGGAGGCCGGCTGCTTTATACCATTTTGCTAGAAATGTGAAGCGTGTTTAGTTTTCCTTTTTCATCTATTATTTTGATCCCAATCTTGGAATATGGCTTTGGCATTTATTCTAACCACTGTTTTACTTCGGAATCAATGAACAAATTAACAAAAAATATTGATAAATCGTCTGCAATAATAAAGTAAATCAAGAAAGAATTGATTGAACAAATAAAATTATAAATAACTTTATTTCAACTTTAAAAAAGTTTACTTTGTGGGTTCATTTTTGTAGAGTAGTAACTTTTAAGTCTGGGATAAAATACCGCTTGCATAAATATCAATAACTTGTTCCGATGATGGAAAACAATTACGCCATTAACTTTAATGGGTGGTTTTCAAAGCAATGCACTTACAACTGTTTGAGAAGGGGCACTTCTCCATGAACCTTTCTGGACTGTCTGCTTTAGAAAAAGCTGTTTTAAGTGCACCTATCTAGGCCCTAGGGCGTCCTGGTTCGCTACTTCAGGGCTTTTGCATTACGTATTCTGCCTTGCTTATAATTTTACTGGAAATTCTTAGCATCTTTATTTTTTCCAATTTCTATGAGTAAATTCTTATGGTATTTATCTGAAGGGATGTGAGGGCAGCTGAAAGAGAGCAAGGTCCTCCTCAAGGAAGACAGCCGCAGGACTTCTCACGGAAGCGTCTTCTATTCACGATAGCAATAACAGGCATTGCTGTTCTATTAGGGTCTCTTTTTTTCCAAAGAAAGACGGACACCAACCAAGTGCATTAACAGCAGAGAGGATACGCATTGAGTAATGTAAATCTGCTCGAGAGCTATATTATTTTATCTGTACCTGAAACCGTCTGAGAACGTACTGTTATTGCCTTACTAAGCTCATTGGGATTGTGACAATATACTGACTGGACTGCTACTTGCTTTTTAGTTCTGCTTCACAATTTGGTCGTAATAAACATAGGCTATATATATACATGAAACTGAGAGGCTGTATTTTGTCAGATTCTACTGTTTATTCCTCTATTATATTTGAAGGTGATCTTCACAGTTTGCGATTGTATGAGTTGTAAAGAGAGAAATTTTATTCTCAAGCTGGTGTGTAGGATATATATAATAGAAACATATTATAGATACAAAAGGATCTCACAAAGGAATAACACACACTGATGCATCTTCTCCTAATTTTTTTTCCTCTTCCTTTTTCTCCTCAATTTTTTTTTTCTCCCCCTCCCCCCTTGCCCCATCTCCCGCACCGGCCATGAAGGCCACTATTGCCTGAAGTGTGCCACGGTGCTCAAGGCCATTGCTCTTAGAATAGAAAATATCGGCAGTCCACATGATGGCTGCTGACACCCTTGCTGTGCCTTAGCGCGATTGGCCAAGGAGTTAACGGCCACTACTGTACACGTGCATCATCTTGTGGCCAGACAATTAAGGATCGTCTCCAAAGAAACAGACGATACAGGCGCCCCTCCCCTGTCACATGATCCATCCCATGTGTAAGAAGAGGTGAACATGGGAGAGTTCCGTTAACGGCATTCATGACACCTGCTGGAGGGGGCCGTCATGGCTATAATCATAAACCTACCAAAAGGTGGCCGACAAAGGGAAGGGGAGGAGGAGAGGAGAGCACGGAGAGAGGGGGAGGGAGAGAGGGGGAGAAAGAGGGAGACATAGGAGGAAAAAAGAAAAAAAAATGATGTGGCACATTGTTAGTGTGTCACATCAGTGTGTAAAATTTCTTTGTGTGATCTTTTTATGTCTCTAGCAGCTCTCATGTGATAAAGTATGACTTAATTTGATTTATAAGTTAAATTAAAATTTAAATATTACAAATCAAATGTTATTATTTAAGTTGTGCAGATAGAGTGTTTTATATACCGGATTGAGAATAAAATAATTCTTATAAAGAGAACTTGATGGTAATATTTAACAGAAACACTCTAAAACCGCGGGGAATCAACCGACCTGATTATAATCTAGACCCTATTGTTTTGTTTTGTGGTGAGTTTATATGGCCAGAATGTTTCTACTACTAAAGCTGGCAATTGTTGCTCTCTACTTATTTTTTATAAATTAGTTTTCTATTTATCCAGCTTTATCTGTATCAAAACCATCAGGGAAGAAAGCAGAAACCTAAATTATTCAGGTTTTCTTTTTAATTTAGTCCAGGAAAATGTCCAAGGTACCATGAACCGCTGCTTTTCACGCCCTCCTCAACCTTTGTTCTCTGGGTCCAATAATATACCAGCCACATTCATTGGAATGGACTGGATTCAAGCCTTAATTAATGTAAATTCTCTTTAGAAACAAATAAAATAAAATAATCCTGCTGTTAAGCCGAATTGGATGTTTAATTTCAAAATATATATCTTTATATATATAAAGTGGCTATCTAACGGAATTTTATTGCTTTAACGATTTTTGTTGTTTTACCGTTAAAATTAACGCCGTTAGTTGCATGAATAAATTTAAATGACTTTCTATCTCTTCTTAAAAGTTCTTATTTTTTTTAATCTCTCTCTTCCCAATCACTTATGAATAAATTCATAGTTATCAAAGTTCATGCAGTATGCATCGATCCTAGAACTCATGCATTTATTGAGAGGTATATTAGATATATAAATATATATTCTATTATATAAATATATATTCTATATAAATTTATATATGTGATTTAAAATTTCTATTAATTCCTTATATAAATAAAGAGAAATGTAAAATAATTAAGTTTAAATCTATTTACCAACTACATTTACAAATACAATTATTCCAATAAAATATTATTTATTTATCAATTTAAATTCATTATGAAACATTAAAATCAAATAATAATATCTTATAAAAATCTTAGTATTTTATTTCTTTATAAAAATTATATCACTTTTTAAAAATAATCGCTTTATTAAACTAAGAAAACACATTATTTTACTGTTAACGGTTTGTCTCCTGTACCACACAGTTTTGGTTCAAGGTTACTGGCCTGAAAGGTCTCATCAGGTCTCTGATTGAATTGGCTGATTTGCTCTTGCAAAAATTGAGTTCTCTGAAAGGGAAAAAATTTTTGTAAGAATTCACGCTGCATATCAGACCAACTAGAAATAGAGTTGGGTCTTAAAGAGTTAAACCAAATCTTCGCTTTATCCTTTAAAGAGAAAGGAAATAAACGAAGTCTAATGAACTCATCAGTAACAGCCCTAGTGATAAATGTGGCACAAGCCAACTCAAAATCTGTTAAGTGCTGGTACGGACTCTCAGAATCCATCCCGTGGAACTGAGGTATCACTGACATCATGCCATGCTTAATAGAGAAATTGGGTGCATTTTCTGGTAAAATAATGCATGAAGGTGTAGTGGTACGAGTGGGTTGCAAATAGTCCTTAAGAGTGCGTGGTGCAGGTGCAGCCATGTTTTCTGTTTTAATTTCAATTTTGCCACCTGACTCACTCAAAGAAAAGATAGGCGAGCTATCTATCTCCAAGCTGTGTATACTACTCTCAACACTCGATGTGACTCTAAGCAACCTATTTGAACTGTCTCTTACCCATAACATGAAACATCAGTTTAGAGAAGCAAAAAAAAATTAACGAGTTTAAATTTAAACTACTTTCCCCGGCAACGGCGCCAAAAACTTGACTCACTCAAAAATGAGTAGCATTAATGCTATCCCAAGTGTAGGAGGATGTCGTGTAATAATAAGGAATAAATTCCTAGATCGTCTCCTCAGGGAAAATTTACTCAAAATTTAAACTCGTTGAAAAATTGTGAAAAACTTCACAAAGAAAAAAAAATAAATGGTATGTGCAATGGATGGAAATTTTACTAGTCATGGACTAGATTCATGTTTTTAGATTTGTTTGTCGGATTTGAATGCAGCGATGAAAAGTAAGGAATGAAAATGCATGAAACTAAATTAAAATTGCTGAAATTAATAGACTGAAATTTAAAAGAACAAGAAAAATAAATGACATTAATTTAAATAATAGGAATTAAAGATGCAAGAAAATAAATGACATTAACCTAAATAGAGGAATTACAAGTGCGAGAAAAATAAATGATAGTTAATTTAAATAAACAGAAATTAAAGGTGCAAAAATAAATAAATGACAGTAATTTAAATAGACAGAAATTAAATGTGCACGGAAAATATAAGACATTAAACTGAAATTAAATAAAAACAGGAATTGTAAGGAATAAACTTGATGTTTGGAAATGGAGACTGCGTTCTCCAATCCAAAAATCTGAACTTCCAGATAAAATGATTTCTCAAATAAAATAAACGCTCTAAATAAAATGCATCCTATAAAGAAATTGAACTCTCAATTAAATTAAAATTTCAAATAAATTACACACTCAAATTGAATTGAGCTCTAAATAAAATAAACACTAAAAGAAATTATTTCCTAGATGAATACAAAGAAAGCTTGCTTTAACATGGAAAGAAAACTTGCTTCCTTAAGTTTCAAATTAAAGCTGTAAAATAAACTGATGCTGAATGAAAACTAAAACAGAAGCATGAAACTGAAAAATGAATTAAAATGAACAACAACTGCCGAATGAAATGAGAATGAAACTGAAAAATGAAAGCTAAGTTTTAAAGTTCTGTCTTCTCTCCTTCGTCTCCACTGCCTTGATGCCCTTTCTCTTCTGAGCTCTCTCCTATTTATAGGAGAGAGCATCCTACCATTTCTCAAGAGTGGGTGGCCTAACTTGGGAGTGGGTGGCCTAACTTTGAAGTGGGTGGCCTAACTTTGAAGAATGGTGGAGTGGGTGGCCTAACTTGGGAGTGGGTGGCCTAACTTTGAAGAATGGTGGAGTGGGTGGCCTAACTTGGGAGTGGGTGGCCT